>JAIQCU010001238.1:0-24470 GCA_022114935.1 Leptestheria dahalacensis | reverse complement strand
AGGTAATTAGGGGTTCATACCTTCGACGGTTACCAGGGTGTTGCTACAGCGCAACCTGCGTCGAACGAAACGCGCTTCTCGTTCTCTTATCAATATACAGCTTTTTCATGATCTAATTATTGTAATTAAACTATCCTTCTTTCAGATCCATTCTTGGAGACGTGCTAAGAATACACATCTCTCTCCTTTTCTCAAGTCGCCTTTAATCTACTCTGCTGTACGCCGCGGATTTTTTTGTTCTTCTCAGCCTGGCGCCCCTGGCACATAATTGGTCGCCAGAGCAACTAACAAGGGGCCCTTGCAAGGGTTTATATGTACCCCTTGATCCCTTTCCCTGCTTGAGCGACAGAATTTCAGCAGAATCAAATCAGTTTTTTTTTTATATATTTCAATCCCTTTCTCTTTTTTTAACAGATCTGTTTGAAAGGCAACAATCAAGCCGGGATTTCCAAAGAGCACGTTTTTATTCGCCTTTGTTCACTCTTGGGAAACCGCTGAGGTGTGCGAAAAAGAGAATATATAAAAAAGAGGAAACTGTATCCTTTTGCAGGGTTTATTCATGCAGTTCTTACCAAACACCGTTGAAGCCATTTGCATAATGCAGAAAACCGCACAGCGACCGGCCAGCGGGAATATAAAAGTGTGTTTAGGGAAACAATCTAGCAAAAATCAACAACAAACTTCAGATAAAGGCAATTTCCGGCGCGATCTTGTTCCTACGTGATCAACCTTATAACTGTTCATCTCTATTAAACTAATACAAATAGAAATATAGATATCAGATACAATGAACGAGTTTAAAGAGCATATTCTATATAGATCAAAAGAAGATTTTAGTGAGTTTCTGCACTTGAAAAAACCTTGACAAACTGTCAGGTAACCAGACGCCATTTAAGTGCGTTCAAGGACGGAATCTCTCATGGAAAGCTCCAAGATATCGTATTGCCCATTAAGGCCTTTGAAGGTTATGTGGAGTGATATATTTCATCGAAATATTACGTTTCCTTTGTGTGTTGGCCCCTCCTATCCTTGCAGAAGGGGCTCCACTGAGATTTGAACCCAAGCTGCACCGTGCACAATACCGAGTCATTTTTTAGATGATTCTTTGAACCGCTTTTACGAGGTAATTTGGACGATTTACGAGCTCTCCACGCGTCAATGAAAACGAGATGCGTCTTCAGAGGAGTAACTTTTCCGTTCAGTTTAATACAAAGTTGTACTCCTCAAGTTTATCACTGTATTGTTCAGTGTCAGAAACCGTCAAACGTAGAATACTTTGCGGAAACTTGGATTAAAAAGCACCGGGTTTATCACACTACATCTAAATGTGGCGGAAAAGTACAAACGCCCGAGAGAGAGACAACTGTAGCGCTCGATATTACTTCTGCTTTTTGACATCTTTGGCATCCAAATCGAAAGCATGCGTGTTATTGCGGTGAGCCAGAGGATTCTCCGATTTCCTTTCCTGAATATCTTCAGCCAATTCCCTCTGCGAAGCCTCTGTCACTGCTTTTCCTTTTCCGTAGAAGATATCCTCGCGGTAGATGCGGTCTTTCTGACGGTAGGTTCCATGAAGCTATGATTTTTTGAATGAATTTTATGAATTTGTTATGAAGTCAAGGCCGTGGGAATTTTTCTTTATACCTTGTCCCAGTACTCAATATTAAAGCCAAAGTTGACGTGGAAGTACTGGTGGTGGTTATCGTGGAAGATGCAGTCCGGTTGCCATGGTTGCCACCAGTAAGCCTTGAAGTTGATTCCCGAATGGTCAATAATGCCGTGGTAGTAGATGTAAGCCAGAAGAACACAGAAAGTCACTATGAAGATATCATGAAAAGAATAATTAATCAAGTGTTGGTCAATCCGCTTCTCGTCAATCTGGTCTTACGCCAATGCACGGGGAATAAAAAGATCGGGGAGATGAGCACCAACTGCATGTGGACGAATTCAAACGGGTGAATGGCAGTGACGGAGAATGCGGTCGGCTGCTTGTATTTGTGATGGAGTTTGTGGAAGTTCTTGTACAGGAACGGGGTGTGATACCAACGGTGGTGCCAGTACGTCAAGTAGTCCTGTCGAATATTCATTTATCAACTAAACCATTTCATAATACTGTATGACTTAGTAATAATATTACCTGCCAAATAAAGGTAGCTGGCCACTGAAGGATATACCAGACCCACCCGTACTCGGCAAACTCGTAGTAGACTGTCGACCATCCCCCGTTCATCAAGTAGCACGACAAGCATCCCGAGATGATGGACCCGATGAGCATCGAGAACGAGCCTAGAATGATTTCGTGTCTCTCCAGCTCGGGACTAAGCCACTTGTCAGGCTGACACTTCCATTCCTTGGCATTCTGTCGCTGGTTGACGTAGTAATACCACTGTAAGTACATGCACGAAAAAGTTTAGTCGAAAGGTTGCTCGTGACCGCTCGGGGAAGCCGATATGTTCGACTTACGTGCAAGAAGCCTCCGACTCCGAGGTACGTTACGTAAGAGATCACAGTTGCGGGAATGATGTAAGTGTGGAGGTCTTTCAGGTAGTAATTTTCGAGGGAAAACCCTTCAATCGGGCTGGTCCAGTTTGTAGCCGATGTGTAGTCTTCTTCGCGTCCATGACGGAGGTACTTGATGAAGTGTACAAGAATCAACAGCCAATCAGCTATACCAAAAAAATGGAATACAGTTTACAACTGTTTAGTTTAAATTTTAAAATTATCTTCAAATTCAAATTTCGCTGCGTTTAAGAATCTACCGAGTTTAAATCGTTATACCACCCGTTACGACATCTAGTGGCGACTGAGAGAACTAAATTCTTCATGACGTTATCAAAGATGGTTTCAAGGTTACGTAGCCAGACAAAGACCCGCGGTGTAACACGTGCACACAAAAAAATATATCCATCTAAAACAACAATCACCTTCTACTCTTCCACGATAATGAACATTTTAAAAGTGTTACCTTCAATGAATGGTACACGTACCTCTGATAGAAGATCCTAGTAGGAAAACTGCCACCGTTGCTATGAAGGACCCCAGAAAGTTGGGTAACTTTGCCCAGGCTCGATCCAGTGTTTTACTATATTTCTCGGCCCATGTCACTGCCATGGGATCAGAGATCCGCGCCTTGCCCTCAGCCATCTTGGTTGCACGTCGGACGACTATAGACCAACAGACGGCTTCGTCCGTTACACTTATTTATCCCATCTGTAAAGTAACCTTCATCCCGTCTTAATATGAACTTTGACCAAAATCAACACACACAAAAACGTGTGACAAGCTGTCCGATTGGACATCGCAGTCGGCAAGCTGTCGATAAGAGGGAAACGTCAGGGTCAAAGTAGATGTTGTCTGGATCAGCACTTTCCAGTGCGCAAGTACTGTATCTAAACTACAACATCGTGTGTGTTTTTTTATTTCCTCTTTTCCGCAAACCAGTGCAGATTTAGGAATGCACTGCAATTCTTATATGAAGTGTAAGATTTTTTACGAAGGTCGTTATTTGTTTGTTTGGAACTGAACGAAATCAAGATGTTTGTTGCCACGTGATAATCTTATCACGAGCGCACGAGGCCCCACGAGCGGTTTCAAATCAGAGCAATACTTTGATGATCAAGTTACGTGATCAGGTGCAGGTATTCTTAAGGTAGTTTAACCAGGACCAGCTTATTTCTAACCAGTATGTATACCTTTTTCATATCAACGATAAAATTTGACTTGCAGTACCGCATGGTAAAGGCATGTAGGGGTAATGGAAGATATACAGTGGCGCCATCTAGCGGCAGATCTTGGAACTATAACTCACTTTTGTGATTACCAACTTATGGTAGGTCGACAACTGCGGGTTTTAACCCAAACGCGTCCTTCTTTTACGTTTACACACTGTTATTTTATATATTTTCATACAGAAACTTTTTTTTTTAAGTTGGGGGGCTAATGAGCCGCAAGGCAGCTGTTCACACGCCGGGGCCTCTCTTCTAATCAGGCTCATTATAGGCATTGTGCGTGAGTGAAAAACGGGCGGTAGAAATATTTTATAATGCCCGAGCCGTGCATTATAATATCTATCATTATAATTTTCCCCCAAAAAAATAATAATCGTAATAAAGTGTAAAAGTAAGTCCAAAAATAAAAAAAGAAAGAAAAGAATATGGTAACAATTCGTAATAAAACGAAATAACTAATGATGGTAATAAAAACGCTAAAGATTAAGCATTGGACGAAAAGACCCGTAAAACTGGCCCAACTGCGCCCTGTTATTTACGGCGCCGTAAATTGGCGACGCCAATTACGCTGCTTCTTATGATGAAGTCTATTGCGCAAATATACCATTCTTTACAACACGGAGCGCCTTAATCAAGAAAACGCGCTGGTCTATGCTTTATAATAATTAATACAGTAGACCCCGTTTAAAACCCGGTTGAATCCCGGTTGATTCCCGGTTGAATCCTGGTTGATTCCCGGTTAAACCCGTTATGAAATTCGTGTTTTTTCCTCAAGTTCCAGCATTCGATTGCAACCGAGACACACCTTAAGAGGTATACAGGAAAATCAGGAGAGAGGAGAAAAGATGCTAGTGGGTGGCAGATGTGGATCATCGATATGCAAACGAGTTGGGAAGGGAGCAGTGGCGGTTGGTGTCTGTTACCTGTCAGGCGGTGCTCAGCGCTCTCCTCGAGCGCGTAATTGACAGCGACAAACCGTCCGACCGAGACTAATCCCCCTTCCTGCGACCTGTCACAGTCACGGCCTACCAGTCGCCTTATACACAACATTTGATATAAAAAAAGAGAACGGGCTAACAAAATAAGTAGCTATAAATTAATATCAACTTTCTCAAACTTTTCAATTTAAAAAATTTCAGAAACTATTAAAGAAACAGTGATAAAGGACAGAAAACGAAAGGAAGATTACAGACCTAGGGGTGGTGGGGTAGAGCCTCCCTAAAGTTTTTGGGCAGTTGCGCTAGCGATGTCCATTCACTACATATTTGGTGCCACTGAAAGGCGTACTACATTATTCAATGTCAAGGTAGCACTAAGAGTTGCCAGTTTCTGCCACCAGAGGCGCTGCTACCGGCTGTTGTTGTCAGGGCCATCTGGTGGCGGGTTTCGAAACAAGGCGGTCCGTGAACCCGTACTAACAGGAGTTGTGCTTTACGTCTTAATCTTATTTGCTTATCTTCGTTCAGGAGTTCATCTAAGCCATCTACCTCTATACTTACAAGTATAGTGCCTTATTATATGTATCCGTCTGTCTGTCTATCTATCAATCTATCTAACTACTTATCGGTTTTTCTATCTAGCTTATTTCTTACATGCCTTAGCGGGTACAGATTCTTCTTAAATTGTTCATATAATTTATTATTCATATTCTCATTCTTTTAAAAAGAAAGTGCGTCTCGGGTGGAGATTTTTTAGTTTTGCTTATTAGCTTTTTCACACACGTTGCAGGGCAAATACCCAGAGGAGTTCGTATGTCGGTGCCCCAATCCTGCTTTGATTTATATAGAGCCCGCAGTGTGTGTGGTGTTGGTGCGTCTAACTCGGTTTATTGATTGAGCAATCTAATTAGCCAAGTTGATTGATACGCCTTCCTTATTTAGGATTCCATCAAAGTACTTTCCCCCGCAAGAGTTGCTATAGATTCGCATTGGTTGAGTTACGGTATTCTCAGTCATTATCATAATTGATTGTCGCTTTAAGGTTAATTGTGTTTCGAACTACTAATGTTGTGGAACTTGACCCTAATTCCTTTGTTTCAGGTAGCATATGTATAGTTCTATGTAGTCTATCTATCTATCTATGTATCTATCCATCTATCTATCTATTCTAACCATCTATCCACTTATCCACGTATCCATCTATCTATCCATATATCGTATTATATTATCTATCTATTTATACTATCTATTTATCTATCTAACTATCTATCTATCTTTCCGTCTATCTGTCTGTCTGTCTGTCTGTCTATTCTCTCAATCTATCCAGCTATCCAGCTACCCATGTATCTATTATCCATCTATCTATCTATCTATCTATTCATCTACAAGGGGATCAACTCGAGTCAAGTTTGAGTGAAAAGCGAAGAATAAATACATGGTCAAGTTTATTATTATCTATCTATCTATTCATCTACCGATCTATCTATAACTTTCCCTCTCTCTCTCTCTCTCTCTCGCTATCTATCTATCTATATGTCTGTCTATATATCTAACTGTCTTTCTATTTACCTATCTACCTACCTACCTATCTGTCTATCTGACCAAGTATCTATCTATCTGTCCAAATCCCTACCTGGGCTATCTATCTATCTATTTCATCGATCTATATCTATCTATTCATTTTTCTGTCACTTCCAGCTAACAAAACATATAAATTACTGTATAACAAACACAACAAGTCGCTACTCCGGAAACTTAACTAAACTTAGAACTTAATTGAAGCTTGATTTAAAAAGAGCAACACACTTAAATTTTGCACGTCATATTCTAGTACTTAACGCTATATACTGAGTTACTTACTGCCGCGCAATTCGCCTGGATTCTTACTCGAAAACATAGGCTTGGAAAACAACTTGGTCTTTCGGTCATGCGTATATAGAATTAAACAAAAACAGGTCTAGTGCCAAGCTAACCTAGGTCCTACAGTGGTCGAGACTAATGGCTTGGATGCAATGCATTTCTAGTGGCGTTTGTATAGAACAGGGACCTGTCCGTTTTGGGTAAAAACGGCTTCCGATACGCCAGTCTGGCTGGAGCTGGTCGCGTTAATCAGCCCCTGGATGGGTGATCCATCTCGACTTGAGCGATCACCTTGTCAGTCGGCATTTGTTCCACGGTGGGCCCGGCTTGACAACAAAAAAAGCCAACAAGAAGCAACTGACGCAGGACCGCCTCTACGTGCCTTTGCATTGAAATAAGGGTCCGCAGCTTCTGTTTTTATACAACTTTTAAGTGTATAATTCATCTCGGCTCCAGAGTGACGGTTTGACAGACAAGTTCAGCTAGATTTTGAAAGAGAAATTATAGTAAAAGCTGAGTTCATCTTAACTGGTTATATTGTGAAGATAGTTACGCAATCCTGCTGTAAAACCTATAAATTTATGAATAGGTTTAACGCACAAGTGAAAGTTGAGGATTTGATCTGCTTTTATTTAGCTAAGGTCATAACCTATAGGTTTAGAATAGCTAGGTACATAGGATCCGTATAGTTCATTCATCACCAAGCTCACCTAGACTTTAGTATGGGTATCATAAGTAATTGCTAGAGTAACGCTTTATTTGGATGCCAAGCTCGCCTAGGTTTTGGAACAAGTAACCCAGCCCGCTACTTACTTATAATGTAGTCAAGTTCGCCTAGATTACAGATACGGGAAGCGTACATAAGAAAGTAGCCTCACTTCATATCTTTTGGAGCCAAGCTTACCTAGGGTTTAAAATAAGTCCATAGGATTCTGTCCATGCACTGCTCATGTATGTAGTTAGCCAAGATCACCTAGATTATAGAAAGGGAAAACGCATAAATAAATAGCCTCGCCTAATATCTTCTGCGGCCAAGCTCACCTAGGGTTTAGAATATGCACACATGTCTCCAATTTTGTGTTTTGCCAAGCTCACCTATGGTTTAGAATAGGTCCATCCACGGCTCATTTATGTAGTTAGCCAAGCTCGCCTACATTATAGATATGGGAAAGCCTTTTAAGTAAGTAGCCTCACGTTTCTTCTACGGCCAAGCTCACCTAGGGTTCAGAACAGGTCCATCCACGGCTCATTTATGTAGTTAGCCAAGCTCGCATATATTGTAGATATGGGAAAGCTTTCTAAGCGATTAGCCTCACGTTTCGTTTGCGGCCAACCTCACCTAGGGTTTAAAACATCGCACATGGTTCCAAGTTTTGTGTAGCCAAGCTCGCCTAGGGTTTACAATAGGTTCATCCGTGGCTTATTTATGTAGGTAGCCAAGCTGACCTATTTCCAAAGATATGGGAAAGCTTTTTATGTAAATAGCCTCACTTTTCTTCTACGGCCAAGCTCACCTAGGGTTCAGAACAGGTCCATCCACGGCTCATTTATATAGTTAGCCAAGCTCGCCTATATTATAGATATGGGAAAGCCTTCCAAGCGAATAGCCTCACGTTTCGTCTGCGGCCAACCTCACCTAGGGTTTAAAACATGCATACATGGTTCTAATTTCTTTGTAGCCAAGCTCGCCTAGGTTATAGATATGGGAAAGCTTTCTAAGCAGACAGCCTCACGTTTCTTCTGCGGCCAAGCTCAGCTAGGGTTTACAATAGGTTCATCCATGGCTCATTAGCCAAGCACGCCTAGATTATAGATATAGGAAAGCCTTTTAAGCAGACAGCCTCAGGTTTCTTCTGCGGCCAAGCTCACCTGGATTTTAGATGAAGCCCACGCATTGGTGAGGATAAGCACGGGAGACGCCACGCGCCACTCCTTCTCCCCCGGCGTCTATTGTCGGCTCGCTCTCCATTTTGTTACATAGCAGTATAATGATGTATGGGATACGTCAGCCATAATTAATACGGCTATGATGTGTCCGAGGAGTCAACGGGGTTGTCTGTCACGTAGGAGAGGCAAGGTTTTTGTTAAAGGCGCGGTTTCTTTTGCGTCCGCCCATTAATACTTGTCAAGCAATGGTCGACTCCATCTTGGACATGCCGCTCGGGACAAGATGAATGAGGCTTCCTTAAAAAGCCACCCTTTGCACACAGCATTTCCCCAATTCCCCTCCACACAGAAAAACCCAAATTTCTCCGAAATAATAAATAAAAAATAAATCAGTCAATAAGCATATCATCAAAAATAATTAAATGTAAACGAAAAAACAATAAGCAATGATTTATTGCCAAAATTGGCAACGCCGCTTTTGGAAAAGTTCGTCTGCTCTCGGAGCTTTGCGCATAACTACTCTTAGACTGTTTAAAGCAATTTTTACCGAATCACCTAATTAAACCTTCATTTATAGTTTTAGGCTACAATTTAAGAAATGTTTAAATAATAAAATTTAAAGCAATTTAGAAGAATTGTATACATTCTGCAATCTGGCAACCGTGTGTAACACACCCACGCCATGTCATTGCGCCCTACCGGTATAACCTGATTGTTTCAAGAGAGATAAATCACTAAAAATGCAGCCCAATTAATTATGTCGTTAAAACCCCATGACAATTATTTCTTGATCATTCCACTTTGCCATTTCGTCTGGTATTCGACTGAGGTTTTTCCCCAAGATGGCGGCGGCGTGCTTCGTTGTAGAAACGTTATATCCTTGAAAACTGTCAAGCTTTTTGTTTTTGTACATTCTAAACGACAGGAATTTAGAATTAATTCATAAAACAAGAAAGACGATAGAATCGCATGCAGAAAAAAAAACATGGTGAATGTCAATGCTGCGATGACAAAACAGTGTTCAGTGCTGTTTTTATTTTGATTGGCTGCCATTATACGACTGCTATACACAAACCGCCGCTCGCAAAATCGAAAACCAAGATAAAGCGGTCCTTTGTGCGGACAAGGACAAAGTGCAGCATTGCCATATTTTCGTTTAAATCAAGATAGTCACTAAATCAACGGTATCGACATTCTCGGAACAATTAGCGGTGTTGACTTTTCTGTTTTTTGTCGACAAACTTGTCAAACTACTCTGACCAGAACTTTGGTAATGTCAATCAACCAACCCAACTGCGGAGAAACAAATGACGAGCGCCGCGCGTCTCAGTTCGTACGAGTGTATATGCAGTCTAGAGCAGAAAAAGGGTAGGGAATGATGGATCTTTAGGATTTTATTTCGGCAGAACTAACAACCCGATTTAACTGAAACTTTACCAGTAGATTAAATACTCTCAGTTCTACATTCAATATTTTTTTGGTTGTTATATCTTCGAAAACTCGGGCGCTATACGCGATTGACTCTCCCCCTAGCAAGAACCCTTTTTGATTGCTCCATACTGTTACTCGTGTGTACTTATAGTAATGAATATATATAGAAAAGTTGGACAAGTAATCGTTAATGTCAGCGGTGATCTATGAGACGGCTGCATTCGTTCTGCATTTAACGTCTGCTTTTCTCTTCTATTTTCTGTATCTCGTATGTACAAGTTAATGTGAAACAGAGCAAACAGAGAGCCGGGGCTACGGTTGTTGCAAACTTGTGCAGCATTTGGTCGGCATATCTCAAGTGGTTGGCGTAATTTACTGAGGCACTGCTGCAACCTTTTTCTTTGACACACACACAGACACACATAGGCGGCTAACAATTGGCGCCATTCATCTCTTCCCAAGTTGCTGTGAACGACTTTTCTTCATTTGTGTTTTAAAGAAAGAAGTCTTGTTTTTAACGAGGACTACTTATAAAATAGTACTGCAGCCATAGACCATAGAGGGCAATACTTCGGCCAATGGGATGAAGGTACTGTTTAGCAAGGGTTTTGGCTTCTTCATGGGCTTATAATTGGTAACAGTATCAGCATATACAGTCTTTGAAGTTATCAGACATGTGATTTCTTAGTAAAATAGTACTGTGGCCAATCAGGACAAAGCTGCTACGTAAATGATTACCGTTACCGTTACCTAACTTCGAATGGAATTCAACATGTTTGCAGTACTAATAAGTCTCTCCCCTCTTGTCTAGGCTTATTGGGTGGTTCTAACCTCATTTTGGCCAAGCTGTTTGGCATAGTACTCTAGCCAACCAGAATGAAGCTGCCATAGCATAGGCGCTGGTTATAACTGAACCGAATTAACTTTCATCACTTCTAACCTTGATACCCATTCATAAAGTTTATTATAATCTCACATATTGGCTGGTTTCACAACCAAAGCAGGCCACACCTTTTTCTTAGTTCAAATGAGATTTAAAATATTCGCAATACGCGATAATACTGGAGACTACCTGATAAAACTTACCGAGGTAAATTGAAAAGATATTGCTTTATATAACTAATTAATATCTTACCAATTAGTATTTCGCATTTACATACGCACATACATATACTTATATGTATTTATCTATAATCTATCTATCTATCTATTATCCATAACTGTCCATATTTCTATGTGTCCGTGTGTCTATGTATCTATCTGTCTATCTATCTACCTATCTATCTGTCGATTTTTCTGTCTATCTATCTACATGTCTACCTACCTACTACCTATCTACCTATCTACCTGTCAATATGTATGTGTCGACATAGCTTTGTATCAACGAATCTATGTGTCTATTTGTCTATCTGTCTATGTAACTATCTATCTATTACTTGTCTACATAGTTACCTATCTATCCATCGATATGTACGTGTCTACGTGGTTATGCATCAATGAATCTCTGTGTCTATCTAATATATACTTATCTATCCATCTATCTGTCCTATCTACCCTATCTATCTATTTGTCTATGTATCTATCTATGTGTCTATGTATCTATATATACATAGGTAATAACAATGCTTCTAGTATGGATGTACGTACATACGCATCTAGGGAACTATATTTCTAAACTATACATTACCCAAGAGTTTAAGCAGACTGGCTTACGTCCGAGTTCAAATTGTCACGGTGTGCTTGCTTCAATATTCGAAAGAGGGTGTTGAATCATATGGCGCCGTTGTGACAGCCGCATGGGGGGCACAATAGGCTCATTTTGCCTTTTTTTACGGTTATGTCATGGCGGCAGGTGTCGCTAGTGGGCGTCACGTTGTGTATGGCTGAGCGCGAATAAAAGAGTAGCGCATAGTAGAGAGAAGGAAGGCCATCGGTCACTGACAAGCTAGACAAACGCTTATCGTGATCAAGCATAGACTTGATTCGCCACGGCCCTCCAGCCTTTCTTGCCCCATGATTCCTGTCTGTCCGTTACACGTCTCGTCCATAACCAAACAATCCGTATACACAACAGTGTAGAATTGATGGCGCTGCTGAACGTCGGTTTTCCAAAACGACAAGATAGTTTTGGCAATTGCTCTTCGGTTCTGTACTCTGCTGTTGTCTATGGATCTATGTATATTCATCCAACTATGTACCTATACCTTATTGTATGTGCACATAGGTAACTATGTGTTTAGTATGTACGTATATGTCCGGTGGATGTATGTACGTCTTCATCATCTATTTATATGCATCAAGAGAACTGTGTTTCTAGACTACATATTCTTTTGTCTCTATCTATCATCTCATGTTTACAACTGAGACGTGACCGTGTGTCTAGTTGTCTATGTATTTTGTATATATATTAAATTATCGTTTATCTATTTATTTATGCATCTAGGGAACTATGTAACTGTACTCTACATCTATATATTATCTATCTATAGCATCTATATGTATGTACCTATTATCCATACGTCTATCTAACTGTCTATCTGTCTGCCTTTCAATCTATCTATCTGTCTATCTGTCTATCTGTCTATCTCTCTCTCTCTCTCTCTCTCTCTCTCTCTATCTATCTATCTATCTATCTATCTATCTATCTATCTATCAATCTATCTATCTATCTATCTATCTGTCCGTCTGTCTATCTATCTGTATAACTATCTATCTATATATCTATCTTTCTTTCTATCTATCTACTTATCTGTCTGTCTATCTGTCTGTCTATCTATCTACCTATCTGTCTGTCTGTTTACCTGTCTATCCATCCATTCATCAAGCTGCCCAAATAAAGAAACCCTAGGGCAGTATCCTGCGCCAGGGTGCCATTCCTACGACTCCCGGAAATGTAAGTTATACAATAATACTGACATATAATAAAGTAACTAATGCGTAATATAAATAAATATAACACAACCGAAATATGTTTCTGTAGAATCGGTCATTTGGTTTTCTTAAAAGGCGACAAAGAGGGAGGGGGGCGACAGGGATATCTATCAATCTATCTATATCTATATATATATATATATATATAGATAGATAGATATATAAAGGTCTTTTTGTCACCGTTGAGGAAGGGGCGGGTCGGCGGAAGCGTTGTGCGTCGCGTTGCCGGACTGCTGACAAATCCTTTCTTGCGGGGAAGGGAGAGGAAATTCATTTAACACTTTCTGCTTTGCTCGTTGGTTCCCTGATTTACGACGTGTGCCCCGCTTCATTTACTTTCGTTCGGACAAATCGATTGCCTCCCAATCAATCGATCCTTTATTCTTTCCCACGTTTACTTCTCTAGGATTGTTGTAGTTTTGACGAAAATCGTCTCAGGATTTCGAAGATTCTGGCTGAAGTGCTGGAGGATTTCCAGAATTTGCCAATTCGTCGAAGAAGATAAGTTTATAGTTTGTAGGAAAGCGTCTGAGACAAGAATAAACCAATTAACAAAGCTGTCAGATAAATAACGGCGCAACATTTTGTCGGTGGGTTATATTGGGGTTGAAGTGGGGATTTCTGTTGGCTGTTAAAGGGGCTAATGAAAAGGCTGGCGGTGAAAAATGGCCGCCGCAGTGGAGTATATTGAAGTGAGAGACTTCATTGGGAGCCCGCGAGTTACCACGGCAACGGCGGGGTCGTTATGAGCCGTAAATCGGCGGCTGTCAAGAGTGAATAACCAGGCGAGAAATAAGCCCATAAATTGTGCCAGCGTATCGCAGGCAGCGCAGCGAGCACACAACTCACTCACTTGATTTCCCTTCCATAAAAACCGCTGCAATTGCCTTGTACACTCGACTCCCCTGGCGGGAATCTGGGATAACTATGTGAACTAGCAGTCAAGATTCTTAGAATCACTGCATGTTAATACAACAGATGCCCAAACAAACAAAACACGGCGAACAAACAGACAGTGAAGCTAACAAGCAAATGATGAGCAAGAAGATAGCAAACAAACATGTTAGTAAACATGCATACAAACAAGCAAATTGTCAAACAAACCAAAGACACTGCGAACAAACAGGCATGATGACAAATAACCAGCAAACAATCAAGGAAGCAAACAAACAAACAGATTATGCCAACAGGCATGCAAGTTAGCTAACAAACAAACCAGCAAACTGACGAACAAGTCTGCAAACAACCAGCAAACAATCAAACAAACAAATAGGTTAAGCAAACAGACCATCCAGTTAGCCAACAAACAAACTAAGAAACTGACAGTAGCAAACGGATAGAAACTTCCTTAACCAAACAAATAAACAACGAGGACGTAAGCAAACAAACAATCAGATGTAAACATAACAGCAAACAAACAAGCAAACATCTGACAAATAAACCAAATAGACAAACAATGAGCAATCAAATAAAACAACCAAACACATCAGCAAACAAACAAACGATCAACAACATCAAACAAACACGGTCTATCAAACAGGCAAACAAGTTTCACTAACAAACAAAACAACAAACTGACAAACAACAACGATACAGCCAAATGGAATCAAGTGAACGACAAACAAACACATGGTCTATCAAACAGACAAACAAGTTTCACTAACAAACAAAACAACGAACTGACAAACATAACAACGAAACAACCAAATGGCATCAAGTGAACGACAAACAAACAATTAAACAGATCATGCAAGGCAACAAGGCAAGGCAACAGGCAAGGCAAGTTAGCTAGCAAACAAACCAGCAAACTGACGAACAAGTTTGCAAACAACCAGCAAACAATCAAACAACAAATAGGTTAAGCAAACAGACTATCAAGTTAGCCAACAAACATACCAAGAATAGATAGCAATAAACACGTTTATTATTGTTACGTGTAACAACAAACAAACAAGCAAACATCTGACAAACAAACCAGATAAAACAAACAATGAGCAAACAAACAAAATAACCAAACATATCAACAAACAAACACATGGTCTATCAAACAGGCAAACAAGTTTCACTAGCAAACAAAACAACAAACTGACAAACAACAATGAAACAACCAAATGGAATCAAGCGAACGACAAGCAAACAAACAATTACACAAACCTCATTACGTAAACCAATCCGTCAGAAACCAAATTGCCAAATCTACAGGAAGCACCCGGAGCAAAGGGTTGGTACAGTCCATAGAGCAACAAAAAAATATTCTTTCCGGGGAGAAGTTGATCGCTTATGGCACCCACGTTTTCAGAGATATAACAGCCAAAAAATACCCAGACTACGTCAATCTGTACCTAATAAACCCGTAAATTTTCATTTGAATCGGCTTGTTAGTTTCGCCAGAATAAAATTCTAAAGTAAAGACAATCCGTGTTAACGAACCCATTTCCATACGGTATACTTGTACACTCATATGTACACCGCATTATATTGTTCTAAGTACAGTACAACAAGCAAACCTGAAAAAGAGGTAAATAAACAAACAAAACCATGCATAAAAAATAAATAAATAAATAAAAACACGGATGGCGCTTTTGTTCTGCTTCCGGGCCGAAAGAAGTTCCAACGAAACCGCCTAATGACAGAGCGCCCGTCGTTGAAGCTTTTATCGCAAACAAGACGTCTGCCGCTTGATGGATTGATGTTTCACTGACAAGCAAACCATTCGTCGTTTTCACGATTCACCCATAAACCCAACATGTAAGAATCTCTAAATTTCCAACATATAAAAGATGCGCATAACATGCCTGTAGCCATTCCAGGATAACTACAAACTGTTCCAGTACCGATGTTCCAGGAATACTCGCATCGAACTGGAAATTCTTATATGAAATCTACGTTTCGATAAAGTACTAAAGCAAGTAAACGGTGTCTGATGTATTACTTTAGATTATATGCGCCAAAATGCGTCTGGAAGAAAAACCCGTGAGTAAAGTATCTTGAGAGCCGGTCTGAAAGTAATGGGTGTGGACGAGAAGAAATACGGTGCAAGTGTGATGGCGCGTAGTTGGAAAGGGCAGGCCCCGCCAGTTAAGTTGAGGGGGCCCGGCATGGAAATGTGCTGATTATAGAAGTAGTAAATTGGCGGGCTGTTTGAATGGGGCTCCATCTGTCGCCATGCATTGGCTTGGGGACACATAAACACTCTGACTGTGACTCGTTTTTCCCGCTTTCTACGACGCCGTTGACAGTTACGATGCCGTAAAGAACAAACACTTCCACCAGACCTTACACCCTATATCCCCCATGCAGCCCAGCAAACACATATATACACACACACCGCCGCCTCGCTAGTCGAAACAGGAAAAAAGGTTCGGTACTTGTTTACCGCCCTCTTGACTTTTGAGTCATTTCAAGTGGTGCCGCAGTTATTGAGTCACGTGCAAAAGACCTTACTAGGTGGGAGCGCGTTTCTTTATGAAATCAATGTCTACGTATCTATTGTATATCTATCTATCTGTCTATCTATCTGTCTATCTATCTGTCTATCTATCTAACTGTTTATGCGTCTATTTGTCTGTCCGTCTATCTGTCTACATATCTATCGATCTGCCTATGTATCATCTATCTATCTATCTCTCTGTCCATGTATCAATTTGTCTACCTATCTATTTGTCTATGTGTCTATCTATCTATCTGTCTGTCTGTTAATTTGTCTACCTATCCATCTGTCTATCTATCTATCTATCTATATGGTTTATTTGCTAGATTCACTGAGATTCACGAAAGCCAATATAGCGAACCGTCACACAGCTACCGTCCCAACTTGTGTTTAATGGAAAATAAATATCTCGACAGTCATTAAACCCTTAACCAAGTTGACAACTAATAAACTCATTATTTAAATCCTACACCAAGCAATTAAACATATATCAAACTGAAGCAACTATAACTGGTTCTGCGAAGGAATGAACACATAATCACAAATACTGACAATATAATAATAAAACAATAGCATAATATAACATGATGTCATATGATAGCAATCTAGTAGATAAACATATCATATCGATTTCAATATTTATAATTACCGGGAAAAATTATGACCAAAATACGTGATGATCACCAAGTGCACATGTAGTCGACCATTACGCAAGTGTTCCTACATAAAGGGTCTGGGTCTGTCACTGTTATCACAGGGTAATTATTATACGAGGCTAAATGAAACTGTTTCCTCCGGGTGGTAGCATAACGAATTTTCCCACATTCTTCACATTTACAACATAATAAGCCGGTCTTTTATTTATTGTTTTACGGCGCTATGTGCTGGATTAAGCAGGAACGGAGATATACACAAACCACGCGAGCGCTGATGCAATATCTCTATATCTTTCTTGAGAAATTGACTCATTCCAGTTATCCCTTTAGCTAGCTTGAAAACTAGCCGGAGGATAGAATCAGGGATTTTAAACTAGTAGATCCAACAGGCATACTAAGTGTGCTCCCACCCAAAACCGGCCGATACCGGAAGAGGGTTCTTGATGGGGAAAAGTTGATCGCTTATGGCACCCAAGTTTTCACAGATATAACAGCCAAAAAAATACCGTGACTACATCTGGTAGTACTTAATATAAGGATAAAATGTTATTCGAATCGGATTGTAAGTTTCGCCACAATAAAATCCTAAAGTTGAGGAGATCCATCATTTCATCCCAATCAGAACCTTTTTTCGGGCTCTAAGACTGTACGGGTGAATCTGAGTACCTTTACTGGTAGATCTAGATCTAGTTGCTTCAATAGACCACGTCAGATGTTGTGTAACTATCTGCCGGAGCTTTGCAGGATAGACAGCAGAACTACAGCAAACGGAGAAAGGAACGATGAAGAAGGAATGGTTGGAAGCGAAAGAACCTAGGAAGGAGCGATTGTAAAGCAGAAACTAGAAAGAACGGAGAATGTGAAGGATGAAACGCAAGGAAAAAAGGGAGAAGAGAGAGAAAAAAAGGAGCTGCGATGTTATGACGCCTGTTTGGTCGGTTGTGCATGGCGGTCGTATATTAAGGTGGCCGGATGGGGCACAGAGGGGCCGGCATCCCTTTTTCGGTACCAGCGCTTGACTTATCCGCACATGCCGCACCATAAATTTCCCCTTTATGGTGCAGATAAAACGACCCTTATTCAGCTACACCAGACCCTACTACACCAGTATTTCCACTTCTGACTCTCAACTTTGAAATATCGATTCCCATTATTCAGTTTATATGCTTGTAATCAACTCTAAAACCGTTGGTATGGCGATGTAATAGAGTCAAATATCTAGGTTCAAAACATGACTTTTTGAAGTACAGACAAAAGAAAGTTACAGATAGTTTCTGAATGGAAACACAACATTAGATTGGTCAGAAAGAATCCAAAGTGACTATTGTATGGGACAAGATAGAAAGAGTGGAATTGCTAGATATTCGAGTACGTTGTTTATAGAATTTAAGTTTTTAAGTATAAAAGTTAAAGAGTTAGTAGAAAACTAATATAGCATAAAAGGGAATGTGAACGAGTTGAGTAAGAAGAAGGGGTAAATAGGGGAAACACTGAGCTGAACGCGCTCTTCTCTTTAATGGGCCCCGTGGATGTCGTGACAGGCGCCCGTTTAGAGCGGCCACGGTGCCCGGGACCAGCGGAGCGCTGCTTTTCTGCCGTCGCTCTAAACAGAATTATCCCCGGCTACTCACGACAGAAACACATAACTGTTTTCTATCTTTCCTTATCTCTCTCTCTCTCTCCTTTCTTTCGGTGGCTAGAACGCTTCCCTGCATGTCTTTATGGCATGATGTTTCGATAGATAGATAGGTAGGTAGATAGACAGATAGACAGAACCCATATACACTTGGGTAGATACATAAACAGATGAACGGTGACTTGTAGGTAAACCCATAGTTACTTTGATGTATGCTGTATGCACACGTAGCTCGGTTCTTCCACATACAGATAGACAGATAGATAGATGGATGGATGGATAGATAGATAGATAGATAGATAGATAGACAGAGCCCATAGACACTTACTTTTACATACATAGATAGATGAACGGTTGAATTGTAGGTAGACAGATAGTTACTTAGACGTGTATGCTGTATGCATACGTAGCCTCGGTTCGTCCGCGTTGTTTTGAGTACTCTTACAACCTTTACTCCATTACGAAAGTACTGTTAAAGTAAGGAGAAACGGAAGATGAGAATAGGAAAACGGGAGAAAAACTGGAAGAAAACCTCTCCGGGGATGTATACGGAACAAATTTACTATCCGGCCATTTTCAAGTGCCAATTTGGGCGCCATCTTGGATCCCGTCCTGCATCTCTCGGTTCTTCCTCTCAACCGTGCTGTACAAAAAGGGCAGTACAATATTACCTTTGCACGCATATGTACTAATTCCGATGACAAGAAGAGACGGAGCAAAGTTTAAAATGAGAAAAGCAGTCCTGGAAATTAAGCAGCACGCCCACTTTTTCGGGCACTTATGGGTAGGCATCGTACCAAACCGGTAGTGCAATTATGTAAGTCAACACTAGTACAGAACTGTCGTATTGCTAGTTTGGTAACTATGAAATCGTAGACATGGTTCTAAAGAAACTATAACGCCCAAGGTTTCGGGCAGTGACGAGTACCTAGACGCGTGGTTATCGACGTATAATTGTCAGAGCTCCTCGAATAAAGGCAGCACCTTGAATTACGACTGATTCACGAAATAGTCAGCTTTCCGCGCAGTAAGCCAAACGCCCCGAGTTTCGGGCAGTAACTTATAGCCTGCGGCTACGAAAGGTGTACAAAAGGAAGGACGGAAGGAAGAAGGAAAGGTCCGCAGCGTGACGCGATGACAGAAAACGTTAGCTATCTCGCTTCCTTTTTTGTGTTTCACGCTTCATTTCTTTCCCTTTTGTTTCCATTTCTGTTTTTACCGTGCGGGTCTTAGTTAGCGTGAAAAGAGGTCATAAAGCAATCGATTGAATTGTTGGAAACACGTGCAAAAGAAAAATGGAGAGAGCTTTTGTTTCCCGGGCGTCATTCGGCACAGAAAGGCCACAGCCGAGTCGGGGACTGGGCTAAACACTATAAAACCCACCTCTTTCTAAAGAGGTTCGATATGCAGAGCCCCGTAAAAACCGACTGAAAGAGAGAGAGAGAGAGTAATAAAAGTAAGGAAGAGAAAAAGAAAGAAAGAGAGCTGAGGAGGAGGAAAAAAAAATAGTAAAACGAAGGAAAAAGCGGTAGAATATAAATAAAGCGCCGGGAGTGTGCTAGACGGATTTAGGTGAATAGTGGATGAGGCAGCTGCAAAAGGAGCCATAAACATATGCAAAGTGTATGATAAAATTTGGAGGAAAGCCCGCAGGTTGCTGTCACCGTATATCCATCACAAGTAATAGCTAGCCGCTATTACCACCACCAACAAGATACGACGGCCAAATAGCGCTCCTTGACACTGACGGATGGCCAGCCAGCTGCACACCACTAACACCCAACAGCTAAAACATAAATAAGCCCCAGGGGCTTGCAACTCATCCTCACAAAACGAACAGATAAGCCAAACCCGCCATTTTCTTCCATTTCGACCAACACTCCCAACTAACGCCTTCGAAAAACCCTACAACGATAGTGCGGGTGCTTCT
Source organism: Leptestheria dahalacensis (assembly GCA_022114935.1). Taxonomy (NCBI): domain Eukaryota; kingdom Metazoa; phylum Arthropoda; class Branchiopoda; order Diplostraca; family Leptestheriidae; genus Leptestheria; species Leptestheria dahalacensis. Next base: position 4,043 of record JAIQCU010001238.1, on the reverse strand, counting down.
AAACTGCACACCGTATACGCGGAATCATACTCTTACCAACCTTAGTTTTTTACCCTATTCGATGGTAAATTACCTTATATGTATTTCTACCTTATTATATAGTATTGTGAAATGTGGTTCTCCGTTATAGTAGTTTTCTCTGTCGATTATGATTGAAATTAGTCAAGACTGCAAGATAGAGAATGATGGCTTGTCAAGTAGCAAGATGACTGATTGCTGCCCATTAAAGTCGTAGGCCAATCTTATAGCCATTCGCCTAAGAGCCAGAATCGTGATTGATTTCCCACTGTAAGTGATTCCCGCAGCCTTGGAAGAAACGGCAGCTTTTCTTTCGGAAGGAGGTAAAACTAGTAAATTCATAGAGAAGGTTTCGTTTTTTTCCTCTTTTTACTTTGATGAAAAGGACCTGTGGGTTGATTGAATTTAAATTTTTCAGAACCGGGTAAAGGGGAATCAGTCGTTGAAACATTCAACAGCGAAGGGAATACAGAAATACACGACGAGATTCTTCTTTCTTTTTTCTACACTGCTATGTTGAAAAGCCTGGAGCGGACATGTTTGTTCAGTGACAGTTGCTGCCAAGCTGCTAAGAACCGAGTCAATATTGACTCAACGCATAAGCCAACAGTTTACATGACCAAAAACCACACAAACTTCATAATAAATATTCAAACAGAGAGAAACTTGCATTGTCTTTTTTTCTCGACAACGTTTCAGCGTTTCCCATACTTTTCGCGCTCGTGTCATTTTCTCTACTCCGCTGCAATTCATGTTTTAACGACTTGTCAATATAATATCATCGATTTCAGGTACATGGCTTCGTCAGTAATCAATTCGGGATTCTATTTCACCGTCCAGGAAAAAGCGACTAAGGTTCGTTGCTGGCTGACCTAATACTTGGCCGCAGGGCAGGCTTACAGCTAGCTTCGGTTAAGTTAAGTCAGATTACATTAGATTATATTACGTTACTTACGCGGGAATGCTTTATTTCGTACTTGCTTTTGACTATATAGTTTCAGGAAAACTCAGAAACCATGGGAGATATATTTAAGTTCCAGATTCAAGGTTGCACCTTGTACGTAGGTAAGAAGTCGTTATGGAGGTTTGCTGGTGTTTCCTCTATGTGTGTGTGTACGTGTGTGTGTGTACGTGTGTGTGGTTGAAATATTTTGAAAAGGACTTGCACTTGCGCTGGGGAGTTTGATATGGCGGCCATGTTATATACCTGACATGTGGTGGGCTGTTACAGCTGTCGCCTGTGCACGTTATCGATGACAGTTTGACACGACTCCCTACGGAGACGCACGCTGACGTTTCAAACAAGTAGAAAAACTTTTGTACTGACAAAACTTCAGCGCTCTTTTCTGTTCTCGTGACAGTTCGCTTTACTCTCTTTCTCTCTCTCCCTCGGCTATCTCTTTTTTTCCATAAGAGTATGTAATGTACATGTACACATACTACTGAACGATATTCTTAACAAGTTCATTCTTGAAATTTTCCGTGATTTATATTTCCCTAAAGAATGTAAGGGAGAACCCAGGAAAGTGAAAGAAATCAAAAAGTGGAAATACTATAACTATATTGAGAAGAGCGGAAGCACTGTAAACACAGACTCCCACGTTGTCAAGATGGCGGCGGACTTGACCTGAATTGTGCTTTCAAGCTCAAGCTCAGCACTCACTCTAGTTGCTCAGTAAAAGGGGAAGAAGGGAGTGACAGTATGACGTATCGTTTAAGAAACATCATTTGGACAAAGAAAGAGGCTTACAATCAAGTACTCCGCCGCTAAAACTTGCAGGGATTTTCAAAGCTGATGGAAAAAAAAGCCTCGAAATTTCTCCCGGTAAGGGAAGAAATGGTAAAAATGTTCGACTTGACTTGAAGAGTGACATACGATGTTGGTCTGAAGGGGAAATGCACTCAGACAGGTCGCCAAAAAAAAGCTGGGAATCACAAATGACATGTGTGATGCATTTCAACGAGACAGCACTGTTCTTTGGCTTTGATTTCATCAATCATGAGCGGCGGCTTTTGAATATTTCAAGCCAAAAGCCGGTCTTGTTCAGGAATTGATAGTCCCACATACCTGATTCAAACAAGTTTGTGTCAATAATTTTTGTCGAATTTCACTTTTTTGTCCTTACTCCGTGATGTCTTCGAATGCCATACTGCGTCCTTATTTATTCAGTAGGGGCGCTGTCTGCCTCTCAGCTGTAGAATTTGTTCTTCGGCATCGAATCAAGAACAATTTTCCTTGATAAATGTTGAAGAGCAACGAAAAAGAGACGAAACCCTGGGAATTAAAAAATAAAGAATTAATATAACCTCAGGATCTAACTCGACTCGGAGTCTGTTGTTAAAGTACAAAGCGGCTGCTTGTTGTAGTAGTAAATAATCCGAAAATTGCCCTCTTAATCACTTGTAAATTGTCTGGCCCTTGTGTTGGGGCCCCCAACGACAAGCTGTCCACAGCTTAGCGGGATAAAAAGGAAAGATATAAAGTGTTCCTGTTGGCTGCCATCTGTCCTTAATGCGCTACAAGTGAAAACGACCAGGAATGAAGAACGGAGAGCTGCCCGTTGGTGTGTATGTGTGTTTGCGCTCTCGCCTGTTTGATATATCAGAAAGATTGGTTGTTTAATTTATTGATATGTCGAATAAATCAGGTGATGCTTTTATTGATGAAAAAATATATAAGCATAAATAATGGACTGGGTGTCGTTGGGATCGTTTATCAGGCAAATCGGGGGGAGCCGAGGGTCATAATTCTGTCGTTTGGTGGGACAGGAGCCCGTGACAGCAAGGGGCGGGCAAGCATAAGTCATGGCTGACAGGCGCTTGCACCGCAAGCCATGTCGTTTCATTTTCAAGTCGCTGATTAATGGAGCCGCCGCAACGGGGCTTTTTGTCCGAGCTGCATGCTGTCGCCCCAAGGTCCCACCCGGTAACCGGCCCTCCGCCATCTTGGTCCCCTTTTATATTCCAAAACTTTTGAAGTACTGGGCGGATTCTCATTTCGATTACCGTTACCAAAAGGTTTCTCTCTGCCCCTTCGCGCACGGTAACCGGTTATTTTACACGCTGCCAATGATGTTAATTCGGAGGGAAGCGCCTTGACTAAACACTCTATTGTTGGGCGAGGAAATTTTTCGAAAAAGGGTGGCGCGTCGAGTTTCGCCTTATAAAGAAAACAAAGATTGAAGCAGACGCCTCTAGTTCAAAAGGGACCGTCTTGAATTTTTTTCCTCACAATTTTGAGCGGTTCCAGCTGGTTGGATGAGTGGGAATGACATTGGGGACCAGTAGCCATCTTGGTGCTCTTCTGCTTCGCTTACACGATGGGCCGTTTTTTCTAAGTGGCTTATTAGACGGCCACAGTAGACCCGGTAGGACGAACACGTTCCATAAAAGGCTGCCGCCATTTTGGTCCCTTATTTGCACTTGAGCTGAGTGGGCCTGTTTCGCGGTCCTTGTTTCCAGTAATTTAAAAACCAAAAAAAAAGTGCCACACTAACTACAGGGACCCGGAAAAAGTTACTTTAAAGGCCCCACCCGCCATGTTGGTCCTCTTTTTGCTGCCGTTGTGCAATGTATAATTTGTGTGTGTGGAAGTTACACAACCAGGAAATTTTGTTAAAGTATTTGAGTCGGGAAAGTAGGGCCATAAACAGTGCCTCCTCTGACGAAGTACTTAATATTCAACACGTTCCCTTGCTGTATCAACCATACGCATCAAGTTGGAAAACGAAAGACCGGCTTTGGCGTGCAAGGCAAACGGAAAAGCCCCTTAAGGATGAATTATATTCTTCTTCGGGACAGATTTGGGCTTCTGTATGCAAGGAAGGTAAATCATAGAATGATTTATTCACTAGGCACAGTTCCAGCAGTTATAAAAGTAATATTTATGCGGTACTTGAATACCAGATAAAACGTCGCGGTTCTTGACATCGATTGCGCGTTAATAATTCTACCATTACAGTTATGGCAAATGAATCAATACTTTTAATACCTTGAAACTTGATGTGTTCTTCTTAGATATACAA
>JAIQCU010001237.1:0-23764 GCA_022114935.1 Leptestheria dahalacensis | reverse complement strand
ATCAATAGCTAAACGAATTAACACAGCAACTTCTATCAATCATAAACTTAAATCGTTTCACAATCAAATATACTTTGTAACAAATTAACTCAATCAGTAATTACAGAAAACATTAGATCGATGAGAAATTATTGGGATTTTTAGACCGCAATGTTGGGGATACAGTGGTGTGCGTGTACTCAATCTTTCAGTCAAACATTGTTTGTTCCAATCAATTTTGCCGTTGACAAGTTCAATTGTCAAAATTGTATCAGCTGCCCGAAACCGTTACGCACTTACGCCTTCCAGGAATTCTTTCAAACTATTTTTTTCTATCAATTTCTATTTCGTCAAATACCCAATACCTGTGTAAATTCAACAATACAATGTAATTATATTATTGATTAACCGTTAAGTTTATAACGACATATAAGCCGACACGATTTACGTAATGTTACTGTGGCTATTGATTTACACAATGGCGACATTTCGGACATTACAATGAACGGATATGAGATTATTATCTAATGTTATAACGTTGTTTAGTAACTTAATTAAGTAATTAAACAAGCCTACCTGTAATCCATTGATGTGTCAATTGGCAAGGACTGAAAGACAACGTTGAAAAAGTGCACGTCTGAAAAGGCGTTGTTGAAGAAGCGACTGCGTGTGGAGTACTGAACCTGCAGCGGTGCGCGTCTTGCCGCTAAATACTCACTCCGACTTGCGTTTTTTTCACCTTTTAAGTCCCAGTTGCGTTCATTGTTGATTTACGACTACCGTGTCTTGTTGCTTTCTTGAAATCTTGCTGTTGTACTTCATTAATTTTTGATATTTTGTGTCGAGTTGTTTTATCTCTTTCAAAAATTCATGAATGATTCACCAATGATTCACATTCGACTTGATCTAATTTGCCATGGACATTTAAGATAGAATCACAACTTGTATTAACTTGAATTAATGTAAGAATCAAGAATCTTATACTTGCATTACTGACCCGTCAGTATGTTGTATAGGGAGTTACTAGTAAGTCGAGTATGAATCAATAGTGAGTCATTGATAAGTTTTTGAATGAATACTTGGTGAGTCATGTGTGACGTATGACTTATTGAGTCATGTTTACATTTTGACCCATCTTGCTGTCAGTTAAGCGGTCAGTAGTAGGTCCAACGATGAGTCGAGTCGAGTCAATTAGGCCGAGTTGAATCGATAAGTCGAGTCAGATCTCAAGTCGAATTAGTTGACTTGCGAAATCACGAGTCGAGTCGAGTCATTTAACGCAAAGGACCGAGTCGAGCAGACTTAAAAGTCAACTCCAAGTCGACCCGACTCGACTTGAGTCGAGTCACTTGACATCCCTAGTATTAGGTCGTGTGTGAGTCATTAGTGAATCAGAAGTCACGCCAAGAGTTAATCTTTAATAAACTCGATATTGATTTCTAACTGAACCCTAACTCATACACAATTCAAAGTCGGATTCTTATTTTGACTCCAAAATTTTCCCGAGTCGACAATGACTTAATATTTCAAGAAGTTCTTCTTCCGACTTCTATGTACAACTCAAGGTTGGTTTCTTAAGTCGATTCGACATTAGTTGAGCCGACTCGACATTAGTTGAGTCGACTCAACAAAGACGACTAACTTTTATATTTCTAAACCAAACTACTTTCTTTCGACTTCTATGTATAACTCATAGTTGGATTCTTAAAGTCGACTCGACATAAGTTGAGTCGACTCAACAAAGACGACTTAACACTCAAAAGCTACCTTCTTTTCGACTTTATGTACAATTCAAAGTTGGATTCTTAAAGTCGACTCGACACTAGTCGAGTCAACCCAACAAATTCGAAGCTTTTGTACTGAAAGCGATCTTCCTCTTGAGAAAGTCAAATAATTAAAAGAAACTGGAACGTTCCAGAATCCTCTTTATCTGGAACACGCGTCGGTCATAACAGTCGCACTTAGAGGTAGACAGCTTCGTTTTCTTTTTCTTCCCTTTATTAATACCCTTCACAGAAAACCGTAAAAACATCAGCTTTTCCCAATAATTAAGACTTCTTTGTTTCACCTGAGCGACGAAAACAGTCTTAAATCACAGCCGAGTTTCTAAATTTTCTCCCAGCGTCAGAAGGAAACGTAACAAGCTGCGTTTTTCTTTCAAGCTTTCACCGAAATTAACTAGTCTTGACATAAAAATAATTTTCAAAAATTCACATTGTAAATTAAATATTTTAATTTATTATTCATGTATATAAAAAAACGCAGCCTGATTTAATATTTAACTAAATGGTAATTCTTTTTTAATTGTTCTTGAGTGGGCGTTTTCCTAAATTAAGATTATACAATTTTCAAGTGCGATTATTTCCACTCGATTCTTGCAGTCGATAACGTCAATTGACAATCAATTTACAGTTACGATCGGAGGCGCGAGTCGTCAATAGACTGACCTGCTGCTTCGAGGAAATTCAATCTTCTTAACGGTTTGTGTAGTTTTCGGGAGAATAAAACGGATAGATAAATAGTGAATGGGAAAATTAAAAACCAAGATGGTTTGGATAAAAATCAACAGCGGATTAATTCCCCTCTCCGTGCAATTTTCTAATAGATTTAGTAAAAATAAATTAAGTTTCCTTCCAGGCAAGATGATGCTACTTTCGCCCCCGAACTATTTAAAACGGGGAGTTTGAGAAACCACGGAACTCGGTTGGAAAAAGAAAAGACAAATGAGTAACGGCGCGCGCTACCCACTCTTGTACCTTTCTCTGTTGAACTTTGTTGAACGAAAAAGAAATACGTCGACACAATTTTCAAAACGATCTCTTCAATCTGCAAAGAAAGCATCAATACTAATACTTATAGTAATAACGGACAGACTGGACAATAGATAGATAGGTAGATGGATGGTTAGATAGATAGATACAAAGATAGATGGGTAAGGAGTTTGATAGATAGATAGTATATGTAGACAGATAGTTATATGGATAGATAGACAGATATATATATACATACAAAGGTAGAGAGACAATTATATAGATAGATAGATAGACATATATATATATATAGATAGGTATGTAGAAAGATAGTTAAATGGATAGATAGACAGATATATATATATATATACATACATAGGTAGAGAGACAATTACATAGATATATAGATATGTAGGGAGATGGGTAGATAGGTAGATAAATTGATAAGATAGATAGACAGACATATATATAGATAGGTAGAGATACAATTACATAGATATATGGATAGGTAGGGAGGTGGGTAGATAGGTAGATAAGCAAGCACTTAAGGTAGATAGATAGATAGATATACAGATAGATGGATAGATAGAAAGCTACCTACACAAATAGGTAGACCAATATACCCAAATAGACAGTGTAACTATTCAATATAAAAATAAAAAACTACCACAACCAGGTCGAAAAACACACCGTGGGACCCGCTTACTATCAAACTAGTTTTCAATAAAATTAAATTGCAAAAAAAACACAAAAAGTTAGGAAGCCACTGGAGAATCGCTTTTCTACCTTTTAGCTACGGAATATAAAAATAAAACACCAATAATAACGATAATAGCAATCAGCGTAAATCAAGCGCAGTGGCATACATTTCACCCGTGAACAGCCCAGATTTCTACTCGGAAAATGTCGGAAGTAAAATTTTCAATATCGATTATCAAACCCAGACGAACAAGGCAACATAACGTAAATCATTAAAGCGAAATCATTCAAGTAGATATTAATTCAGTAGTAATACTGAATTCAGCTTTGGGAAATACATTATGTAACCGTTCAAGGTTCATTACTGATTCCCAGTGCAAAAACGTCGTTCAGTAGGTCGTTCAGTAGGTCCCTCAACCTGCTGGTTTTTGCGATTGGGTTATTATTATCCCTGGTGAATATTAGCTCATCAATGAGTCGAATAAATTGACATTACAGCGGGGATTTTTCTATTTACATACGCGTCCACTGCCGGATCCTCTACACGTTACAAATATTCAAAAGGTTTCTTGGCTAGTCTGTTTTCCAATAGAGAGATCCCGCAGCGATAGTAATTGTTAAAACAACGCGGTTATATCGCACGACTCGTTTCGTGATTCAACTTTTTCAAGGTTCCCTTTTCCTTTCCTATGAAATTTAATTGCACTTACTGTTTATTTTATAACGCGGCCGGCGAACTATTAACTTAAACGTACTTAAAGATCGATATCAACTGATTATATCGATTGATTTAAAAAATAAATTATAACAAATTTAATTTCCATAAACATTAAACTTACAATAAGGTCAGCTGTATTGTGAGATGTAAGCTCGGGGCCCTCAACAGTCAAATATCAACAAAAGAGAGAAGAGAAAGTTTTTTTTTTTTTTTAAAGACTAGAAAGACATTAACCTAATTAGCTGATATGGAGTTGGAGAAAACTACCGAAAGATTGTGTTGAAAGAGATTACAGGGTTTCAGCAGATGTCTATGGCACTTTAGGTTTGGCCAGCCTCGCCTTTTGCAGTAACTTCAGGTTGTCAGCAGCGCTCCTGGATGCGGGCTGCACAGCCAGGGCTCGGTTGTAGCAGCGCTCCGCTTCGTCGTACTTCTTCCAGCGGTGATATAAAACACCTGAAAATCGAGTCATAGTCTCATTCATTATCCTGAAATACAAATACAAAATTACACAACATTAAAACTAACGACATTAACTACTTCAATACGATATGAATCACTACAACTATCATTAGTCATCGATTTTTTTTAAAATTGAATTCTAATGACAATTAATTTCAATAGCAATAAGATTTAGTCATAAATAAAAAAAGAGATAAATACATCAATAAATAGAAATCGTACAATAACAGATAGATAGATAGATAGACAGATAAATATATAAGCTAAAGATATGTTAGATAGTTAGGTAGACAGCGATAGATAGATAGATAGGTAGATAGATAGATAGATAGATAGATAGATAGGTAGGTAGATGGATACACGGATATATAGATATATACAGAGATAGATAGATCGCTATACACGGATGGTAGATAGATAGATAGAAAAAATAATGAAACTTCAATTAAGTTTAGGAGATCCATTTAACCCAGATTAGTGTGATAGGAAGGATTGTCCGGTTTCGCCCGGATTGCAGCCTTGAAGTGGAGCTCCGATTCCGCATAGCGTCCTTGTTTGCCCAACATGCTGGCCAGACTGAAGTGGATGTTGGGTTCGTCGGGCAAGAGTTGGAGGGCTTCGTGAGCTGTCGCCTCGGCTTTCTCGATTTTTCCTAATGATTAGATTTCAATTCATACGCGTAAACTTTCATTCCCTAATTTTATTAAATTGCTACAATAAATTTCAATTTCAATGAAATACATAGAATAATACTGACATATTCTTACAATTATATTAAAGTTAATAAATAGTGATGAATGGTAATGATGTTAAATTAATAAATTAAAAAAGTGACTAGGACTGCATAACATTTAAAATGATTACAGTAAATACATTCAATAATTTCTAATTGTAATACAACATTGCGTTTTGTAATTATTATAATTTTCTCAATTAGTTTAATTTAGTTAGTGTATCTTTTTTAAAAATTTGATTTGACGATTATCTATATTATCATAATTATTTTAGAAACCTATGTTCTCCAGCATGACAATCACATTAGTCCAGGCGAGGATGTGCAATGGTTGCTGACTCGTGGCGCTGCGGAACGCCTCGTGGGCCTCGTCGTATCGGTTCAGTTCGAGATACTAGAAAAAAAATCTTCAATTATCTTTTTTAATTAAAACACTACTTAACTCCATTGAGAATAATTAAATGAAAAATACGCAAAGATAAGGTTAAGATTAATTTAATTTACACTCATTATTATAATACGTTCATAAGTATATTATATTTATTTACTACTAATTATAATGTTTTCAAAAAAATAATTTTACTTGATTCATTTTAAGGAAAACTACATTTAAAAAGAGATATAGTTAATGTTAATTAAAATATGTAATTCAATTAAAAACTACCAGATTCCCCAGGTTATAATAACAGTCGGGGTATCTCCTCCTATGGGTCAGGGCGGTCGTATAGCTAACGCGGGCATCTTCAAATTTACGCAGCAGCGACTGGACGATCCCCAGGTTCATCCAGGCTGCCGCGAAATCACTGCGGACCTGCACAGCCTTCAGCAGGAGCTGCTCGGCTTCAGCGATTTGCCCGGCGTCTTTCAACAGATTGGCCAGGTTATTCATCGCCTGATCGTACTGCGGGTTCAGGTCCAGCGCCCTGCGGTACTCGCTGATGGCCAGGTCCCTATCTCCACCATCCGCCGCATTTTTGGCGATATTGTAATGGACCTTGGCGTTCAACGGGCAGACGGATAAGGCCGAGCGGAATAGCGTCGATTCGGCACTCCAGTCGGAACTCCTCTTGGCGGATTTCAAACCGAACAATAGGAGGATGAGAACTAGAAAGAGGAGTAAAGTGGAACGATGTCGAGATAGCCGGTTCTGGACAAGGTCTAGTCCGTAGCAGAGGAGGAGGCAGTGACCGACTACCGGAATGTAGAGGACTCGCTCGGCGACGACGAAACCTACGCGGAAGAAGATGTTGGTGGCCGGAAGAAATGGAATCACCATGGCGGCAATCGCCATAGTTAATACTCTGCAATTACAAATTAATATCAAAGTAAAATTAAATGTCATTCAATCTAAAAAATAATTAAAAAGCTAATTAAATGTTTCTTTTATTATTCAAGAAGTACCAAACTATGTATATTTCCATTAAGATTTTTTAAATTCTTGATTACCAAAAAAATAATAAAAATAACTGTAGAATTAACAATCAATTAAAGATTTAAAAACAATTAACAAATAAGGAACGAAAGATTCGATTTTAAAATTATTTAAGAAAAATTAAAAACCTTCGATGATGGAAGTCGTTGCTGTAAAGAGCTTTAAAAGCCGCGAGACATAAAAAGATCCACAGGGTTAGGGTTCCGAGATTGCGGGGGTCACTGAAACGCTCCACCAGTGCGACGCAGCCCATCGACCAGTCAAAGCAGAGCCAGTGCGGTAACACGAGGAGCGAGGCGTGCAGCGAGTACACGTAATTGTATGTTAAAACCTTCACAATTTTAGATTGTATTCGTTTAACTGTAACAACTAAGTACTTTATTAACTGATGGTGAAAAATTTACCCGTGTTTTGAAAAACGGGGAAAACGAGGCCGGGTTGTCGACGGTCTGGAAGCTCGGCGGGAGGGAACCCATGATTTTGAAACGCAGGAAGAGAAGAATCACACCCGTGACCAGCATCACCAAATGCCGGAATATCAACGGCTGCATGTATCGCAAGTCTCGCACGAGCCGTCGCAGACTTAGACGAGTCGCGACAGTAATATCATATACTGCATTCAGACCCTACAGTAATTAAAGATACCCTTGTGTAATCGTTACTTAAAATATTTTAAAAAATGAATACTAAAACTGTGATTCCTTGCTCTTTGCAGAGCATCGATAAAGCGCACGACAACATGGACACCGCCATAAACGTAAAGCTGCGGGTTCCTTTAACAGCACAGACGTAGCTGAGAAACGAGACGAAATAGAAAAACGTGCAGAGCAGGTCGGCACGTCCGACGATTCCCGCTACCTGAAATAATACAACCATTTCAAGGTAATTATTTTTTGCAATTCAGCAGACTGTCTTAAAATAATGTGAATTACCGACTCCGAATGAACGGGATGAATGGCAAACACCAGCGCGCACAAGAAAGACAAGTGAGCGTACTTCTTGCCCAGAAGCTCCGCAAACACCAGTAACGAGAGGGATGACACTGCACTGTGAAGCACTAAATTGACCAAATGGAAGCCCCAGGGCTCGAGATGGCCGCTGAGCATGTAGTTCAACCTACGGGAAAACGAAAAGCTATTTGAGGGGCACGCGGAAATGGAGCGGGGGATGTGACGCACCTGAATGAGAGTACGGTCAATGGACGGTAAGATTTATGACTGCTGTTGTGTGTCAGACGAGTTCCCCAAAAGTCATTCTTGAAGACGTTGTATACTGGCGTGTCCGGTTTTATGTCTTCATTGTTAAGAATCGCTTCCGTGTCGTCAAAGACAAAACTGCCGTTGAGTGACTTACTGAAGCAAATAAACGCTATGACAGATACTACGACAGCAGCACAGCGGGAAGGGACACCTGCTAAGAAACGGCAAGGTTATCTCTCAAGTTTAGTAAAATACTGTGGAGATGAGTTGTTACCTTGAAATAAAATGGTCGATATGTCACTAGGTGAGAAGGTTGTTTCAGCATTGAGGACGGGCCACGTCGATTTGCGTTTAGTGCTTCCCGCAGACACCATTTTTGTTTCATGTTAATTCTTAATATCACTTCATTGTGTCAAGTAATGCACTGAGTATGTATAGTTGAAAATATAAAAAAGGTAACTTGTGGTGGAAATCAACATCAAGGAACGCAGACCTCTGGGCAATGTTTTCAAAAGCAGACTAACATAAGAAGAGAACCGATTACAAAGTGGATCCGGTTACAGCATTTCAAAAAGTAATCAGTAATCAGTTTAGCAGTATTCGTTAGCCGTAATTCAATAGCTAGTAATCAGCATCTATAGTAGTCGTTTCCTAATAACTTTTTAATTTACTTCATTACCATGAAATGAATGTTCAGTTTTACTTACTCTTTTTTATCAAAGTTAAATAAGCTACTCAGTTTTAGTTACATTTGATTTGTCTGCACATAACAATAAAACAGCCGTTTAAAAAAGTAATCAGGTCGGTTAAACTAATTGGTGCTAAAATTAAATCTTGATTTGCCGTATCAGATTTCGCATTGTTGATTAGTCGACTGCTGCTCCATGGCTGTTATCTCGATAGAGCTTTTTCAGTGTAAACTCAAAAAACTAATTCTGATTCATAATCATATTTGGCGCTTTACTTCCACGTGTCGATTAATTTTTCTTGACCTTTCAAGCTTGTCTCTCTCTACCACGGAGACCAATTAGTTTTAAGTGAAGTTATCTCGGTAGCGTTTAGCAGGGTAGATTTAAAAAGAGAAACACTAATTGTCATCTCCATATTTATCGCTACTTCCACGTGTCGACCTTCCCTGGATAGCTTTCAAGCTCGTCTCTCTCCACCACGGAGACCAATTAGTTTTGACTGAAGCTGTCTCGGAGAAATACACCTCAAAATCACGTATTTTCTGATTGGTTTGATGAATAATAATCTTCTCAACAGGAATATTTAAAGAAAAAGCAAATAACATTGAAACTTCCATACCCGTGCATGTAACTACTACTCACTGAATTGCAAGGCGATACTCAATACTTAATCGGTCTACTTTGCAGTAATCTGCAGCAGCCGTAGAACCGTTTCCTTAACTTAGTTCAAAATTTGCCCGCTAGATGGCGTTGTAATCATCAAACACCCAAAGGTTCTCTGAATCTTTTATTGCTCTCATATTGGTTTTGTTTGTTCGTCTGATCATTGTTTGTTTGTTCAGATCACCCTTATGTGTGTTGCGTATTCTTTTATTATAATTGTGTATAATGAAATCAGAATGTTAGTTTAACCAACAGAGAACGCGGCGAGTGCCAACTTGACGAACGAACGATTCGATGTCGTTACAACAAATCAACTACGGGCTAGTGAAGTTTCTCGCTTTCTCGCGCCCGTGTAACTCGCACTGGTTCTTCTATAAATCAAAATGAGACAAGCATCAAATTAAAAACGCAATAGCAGCATTTTTTTATATTCCATACCAATAGTCGGGTAACAAGTAACATAAAAGAAAAGTCTCACGGTAGACAGACGGACACACTGAAACATGCTTTTATAATACGAACTTACACGGACAGGGGTTATTGCAACTGATTCGTGTTGCTAATCAAAAGTGCTAAATAGTTGATCTGAACGGTAAAAACGAAGAAAACAGAGTGTATTGATTCTGATGTATGTATATAAAATGGCTGAATCAGTTTTATCTTCATTTCGTGACAGTATGTGTTTTCTTTTGAACGTCTGGCATTGAACTAATGAAGATTGCGCAGGGTGACGCTTGTTTTTCTCTGTCAAGCCATATTGGTGTAGCAAAGGAGGAAGTAGGAAAAAATGTTTCTCTTGCAAATTCAGCACTGGGGAAAGATAACACGAGTTGAAGGACAAAAACACTTTCCAATGCGATAGTACTGAAAACTTGCCAAGAATGATAATTACTTGTTTATATCAAGAGGAATGAAGGACATGCGACATTTCTATTTACATTAGCGTACAATTTCCAAGACTGTACTTTACTTCCAACTCGAGATAAGTTAATACACAAATTATATCAACTGAAACCCGCGTGTCCTGTTGGGGGAACAAGTTTTAAAGCTGGTTGAAAAGTAGGTTAGGCGTCTGTTATCTAATAAGATATGGATAAATGAGGAGCAGATTAAGTGCAGCAATGAGAAGTTCCAACGGGGCACTGGAGGCCAAAGTTCCTTGCCTCTGAACAGCAGCCGGATGGTCTCCTATATGAAATCAACAAGATGATTCAGTTGTTTTCTTCTTGCCAAGCAACTCCTGTTAAGTTTAATATCCAGAAACCCCCCCGTGGTGGGATTTAGTTCTTCAAGCAAATCGTGTTGGTTTGGAAGATTATCCATTTGGATATTACATGTGTGATCGACAGAACGATTTTCTTTTAGAAAGTTGAGTTGTTTGATTTCTTTTCAGGGAAAGTCTGCCAAGTAATTTTTCTTCCCGCTGCAAGGACTCTGCAAGAACTTTGGCTTTGTTTTCTTTTCAACGTGCGAGACTTGGCGTGAGAGCCTAAAAGCAGACGACATCTTTCCAGCTGCAGTCGCGCGTAGTCGTGACATCATTTATTTATTCCCACAAAACTTCACCCGCAGTCGACCCCGTGTGTGAGAACAACAATCAAAGTGTAATACAGCTTATGTCAATCATTCCCGGAGTGGAATCTAACTTATTTGATAGTGATACTATGTTCGATCTAGATTCTTTGACAGCAATCCTAGATTAAAGAAGATGACAACTGGGCTTAAATGTTACACACTGTCTATCTCTCTATCTATCTATCTATCTCGATCTATCTGTTTACCTGTCTCTCTGTCACTCAATCAGTCTATCTCAGACAGACTATGTGTGTGTGTATCTATCTATCTATCTATCTATCTATCTATCAGTCTGTCTATCTATCTATCGGTACCTATTATTTATATCGTAACCTAAGATCGTAACTTATATTCTGCATAAGTTACGACTATTAACATATTATAACTAACCTAGGATTTAGTTGGTAGGCTTCAGGCAAAGGCACGTGACATAATGTCAAGGATCTCCTATAGCGTACCTATAACCTAGTTTTGGTGTATATTAGATACCTTTCTGATATATGATCCCTACTGCGGCGCTTATCCTAAGGGAAGTATAACGGCTATGATGAGTATACTTTCCGGAAATTGCTCGTCTTCGGAAGAGAGCACTGGTTTTCATAAGTGACGTCATATCGATCGCCTCTATGTGCACTTCTCTAACTGACCTTTTCCCGTCCTTGCTAAATAAACTTTCTTCGCTGGCGGACATACTTGTGTACTTGTCAACTCGCCGTCTCTACTTATTGTTAGGTAAACAGTAAACTTTACTATACGGCAGTGGTTTTAGAAAGACGAGATTCAATAAACATCATAAAGAGATAGCTTAAGTGAACAAATTAGTAGAAAGTGTACAGTAACAGATAGGTAGACAGACAGACAGATAGATAGATAGGTACATAAATAGACAGTTAGTTAGAGAGGTAGCATAGATGACAGATAGACAGATAGTTAGTTAGATAGGTAGATAGATAGATAGATAGATAGATATAGAGATAGATAGATACACACACATAGAGATAGACAGACAGATAGATAGGTAAACAGATCAACAGATAGACAAGTAAACAGACTGATAGATAGATAGACAGATACATCGATAAGACCAGTAGTAATCTCGCGGTTAGTTACCTTACAGGGACTTTAAGTTTACTTTTCAACTTTAGCAGATTAGTACGATAATCCAATACCTATTACTTAAAAGATGCAACTAGTTTATGCTAATTTGTGTTAAGTTATCTGTTGCTCTCATTTCTAATGTAAACTTATTCCAAATCATCAATGATTTATATCTTGAGAACTGCTTAGAACGTAGAAAAGGATGAATTATACGAGATCTCATTGAAACACGCTTTTGTAAATGGCGCTTCACGTGTGAAAGGGGGCCTTTGTGTAGCAGTGTGCAATGTGGTACCTTTGAGAAGAACGTTATACTTCGCAAAATGAAAAGGATTCGCCACGTTGAGCTTTCCTGAAGGATATCGACTTTCATAACCCCAAGAGAATCGATTTAACTGTAATTTATATCGATTAACGTGCACCTTAGCTGGTTTCATACATTCTACAAAAACTGACTTCTCTTGTGCGTATTGATTTCAAACAAAATAGAGAAAGTAAGAGCCCAACTAAGCTTTCAACCAGTTTGGTTTGGTTTCAAGTTCGTAATCGTTCTGCGGCTATTGGGGAGAGAGATACACACCCTGCGAAGAAGAAAGGAGGAGGATGGCTTTGCATAATGTCGTCTGCTCCTAGCTGGCTTCTTCAGCATTACTCTCAATCACCCAAATGAGCCAATTTTAGTCTTTTATAGAGCCATATATCTTGGAGCTTGCAACGTTGGAATGATAGGATTGATTGTAAGCGATTCAACAACCCTTGTCTAGTACAGAATCAATGACTGATCCGCCGCCATGCGGAGAAGTTTGCAGCGAATGGATTTCCGCCCGGTGGCTTTTTATCTTCTTTTTGAAAAAAAAAAGGTTTCGTGGTTGTAAACTTACAGATGAATGAGAAATGTACCTTCCTGGACAAATTTTGTAAGTCGCCTGCGGAGTTAATAGCCGCCTTGCGGGAATACGAGGTACTAAACAAGCGTCTAGCAGCTGGGTACTGTTCCTTTTACGGGAGCCATATACTTTTACGATTGGTTTTCATAATATCAGACTGTATACTTATAATATGTACGAATGGATGAGAAAATCTGCCAAGGGCGACCTGGTCATTAAACCACATGGCGTGGAAAGAGAAACTGCAACAAAAATGGCGATCTGTTCACGCTCTGCTGCTCTATTGTCTTTTACTACGGTAGTTTGTGGTGAAAGCACTTTTCTTGGGTTGCTTCTTTCATTTTTATAACTGAACTTTTCCTGTTGCTTTTCGCCATTTTTTCCAGTGAACCCTGTGTCTACTTTGCTTATCTTCTAAAGGTGCACTGAGGGTAACATGGCCCAAGTGTAAACCCGGGTATCCAAATGGCAGCTCAATATGGTTCTCCAATATGAAAGAGTCTTCCGTTTTCTGCAAGTTTGCACAAAACTGTTGTGACAGGCAATTTTGACAACGGAGAAAAGCCAGTTGCGATCATATGAACGCTCGCACAAGACGAAAAGGTGAATAACAAGAATATAACCAGACAGATAAAATATGGTAGTAACTGCGCCAATGGCAACACAGTGCAGGTTGACTCTAAACTGCATCCTTCGCCATGAGAAGAATATAAATTTTATGAATTAATTTTCAGTGATGGGAATTCAGTCGAGTTCCCAGAGCAAGGACGTGAAATAAATTAAGTAATAAATTCGGTATTTTGACCCACACAACAGAATTAAGATTACGGGTTTTATGCTACGAAATTGCTAACAACGGCTATTTCAAATACACGGCAGCGCGGGATTAGACGCTTTAAGAACCGGCTCTTAAAAAAGCTCAAACTTATCGTGGTCCTCGGCTATAACAGTTGCGTCGTTTTTGGAATTAGGTGAAGGCTGGTGGCGGCCATTTTGGTACAGGGTTTTATCAAAACTACCGAAAGCAGCGCCGTCTACTATTGACCACCTTTTCTGCATATCCGCGGCATTGCAACATACTCTCAACAATAGTGTTTTCTATCTTCCATTCGAATCAAATCGCTTACATTTAGACGCGCGTTACTTAATAGTTTACAGACATGACAGAAAATCTTGATGTAAATGTATGAAAACAAGACTAAGTTAATGGTAGGGGTAAGAGGGATACATTATATTCCACGTTATACGAACCACCCTCGGAGGATGGGCCTAATTTGACCCCGGGTAATGATTTGCGTTACATGCGGAACTAGAGGCCGCAGTGGCGGCCATGTTGGTAGAGTTTTTTCTGTTGAGGAGAAAGTACAGCAGCGCCACCTAGTTTTCATCTTATGAGCGGCACGCGGCACAGTTGTATAACTGATTCAATTTAACTAACTTTTAGAATTAACTAAATTAACTCTTTTACTAACATTGAAATTATACAACTTCTATCGAATTAATTAACTATAAAATTAACTGTCAAATTTAACTTAACTATGATAATGTCTCCGTCTTTTTACTGAATGACCAAAATATAGCGAGTTCGCTGTGAGATTGTAATGAAGCCAAGTCAGTTGCATAAACTAGTCTTCAGTGGGACATAAGTATCGTTGACGTTCCAATAGTTGCGCGCAGTGGAATAAACATACCATTGCGAGCGGGTGTGTATCATCACTAGAGTGCAAACAATAGCGCAATATGAAGGTCCCTAGACTTGTACGAGTACCTTTAGTGACGAAGACAGCGACTGTGGTTGGTTTACCCCGCCATGGAGAGCACGTATAGTTGCCGGAATCTGCAATATCAGCATTGGCGATTTGAAGCCGGCTCGTCCAAGTCGTCCATCTTGTGGTGTTTCCAATGATATGGACATCGACCGCTGAAGATTTACCGCCTTTTTCCAATGGACGACCGTTGTGGAACCAAATGACCGGAGCACCGCCGCCTGTCACCTATAACACGTCCGAAATATTACTCCAGTTCCGGGATTTCTGTGGGGAAAAAAGAGGTTACCCCCCGAAACCGGCGGAGAAAGATAGGAGCAGGAAAGGGAATGAAAGGAGGTAAAAAAAACGAAGAGGCAAAAAAGCAAAGTGCTAAGATTGCGGTTCCAACGTAAAAAAGAATAAAAAACGAGCGCTTATATAGGTAGATCACATAGTTATATAGATCCGATAGATGGATGGGTAGATAGATAGATAGATAATAGATAGATGATAGATGGATGATAGATATATAGATAGATAGACAGATGGATAGTTAGAGATAGATAACTCGATCGACAGATAGGATAGTTAAATAGATAGAGATAGATAGATAGATAGATGATAGACAGATGATATTTGGACGATAGATAGATAGATTAGATAGACAGATAGATATAGAATAATAGATGGTGTAGAGAAATAAAGAGATAGATAGATGGGTAGTTAGATAGATAACTCGATCGACAGATAGGATAGTTAAATAGATAGATAGATAGATGGATCGATTGGCAGATAGAGAGATTGGTAGATAGATAGATAGGCAGAGAGCAGATAAGCACATAGACAGGCAGATACAGGCAAATAGATAGTTGATAGACATATTGATAGATAGATCTGATAGATAGATAGACTGACAAATAGACAGACAGTTAGATAGATAGATAGATAGATAGATAGATAGACAGATAGATAGATACATAGATAGATAGACGGCTACAAATCTGATTTTTCAATAGTTGAACAAAAAACTCCAACACGAAATGAGAGATAACGATTACACCCAAGTTGGAACGAAAAGACGCGGGGTAAAGAAAAACACACCATACTTATCTCCTTTCAAAAAAAACGAGTGGGAAGACTTATTATGAAACTAACCATAATCTGAAATTGTACAAAGTGATATAGGAAAGCAATACAAATCATCTCAGCCATTTGAGACAATTCGGGATACAGCACCAAGTGAGGGAAGAAGAGAGATCCTTGAAGATCCTATTTGTCCGTAGAAAATCCAACTTATTTTTTCGTCTGCAGCTAACTGTGTTGTTGACCGCGTCGAGCACTCGAGAACTTCAGAACTATCGATATGTTACTAGTAATCAATACATAGGCGCAAGCAAAAAATTTACTGTCTGCGACACCTATACCNGTTACCAGGCGGCCGGTATATTTGTGTGTGTGGAATTTAATCTTGCCTGCTTCGCTTCCGAAGGAGAAAGCGCGGGAAAAAAAATTCATGAAGAAAAAACGACTGAAATGCTATTCCTGCTGCTAAATCACATGGAAAATTCCTAGCGTAGGAAAAACAACGAAGGGAAAATATTTGCCGAGAGAAATCGATGGGATCCTCTCCTGGAGCTGTTGTCACATGCTTGCAACTTTAAATATTGTCCAAACGTTGGCGATGGATGGAAGTTGCTCTCGAGAGACAGACCGAAGGGTTATGGACGGCAGAACACACTTCGTATTGACAGATTTCAAGAAGTTGTGTTATGGTTTAAAAAGTACCGTCTATAGTACTGTATTACTTCAACTGAATATGTCAACTTCTACTTGTCTTTGATAGTTGACGTGACTTGATGATCATGATTTCTGTTGACATATTTGATGTTACTTCAAAATGCCTCGAACTCTTTGTCCAGGACAGTTCTGGACAAGAAGCTATTCTCATGATTCAGAGTTGCTGGAGAACCTTCTGTATTCTGTATGTTGATCAAAGGACTTACTGTGGGCATGGGCAGATCAGCTAGAGGCGCAAAGGAGCGTATCTTGTCGGTGGAATTGTCCAAACCCTCGGGGGAGAGGCCACAATGCAGACGAATACTGCTGCCGGCTTCAACATGGTATTCACTTGCTTCAGCGATTAGGGCTACAGGTGACCAGACGAGCAGCTCGGCAAAATGAGAAATCTGTCCTTTGCCGTCAGAAATCTGCAAAACCGGATAGAACTTTTATTACACGTGCGCCTCCCAAAGTTAAGCGCCTTATCTGCACAATACACACGTGTGTAGCTTAAGGGGGCGATCCTTAAAACGTAGTTCACAAACTCTCCGCTAGGGGAGCTGGTATATCACTGCTTCATAACTAGGACCTTGTATGACTAATTAGTATGACAAAGAATGGATTACAAACTAGTCGTATTCTGGCACGTGCAGTTTAGAGCTTAGAACAAAAGTTTTAAACGACGAGGAAATTTCACATTTCCTCAACTTTAGGATTTTATTGCGGCAAAACTAATAATCCATTTTTGATGAAACTTTACTCGCTCGATAACGAATACTAGTTCTACATACTAGATTTATTTGGTTGCTCTAGCTTTTCAAATGTGGGAGTAAACAAGCAATCTTCCCCAGCAAGAACACCTCTTTGTAGTCGAGATCGTACTTAAGTCCTTAGGGTGAAGCTTTTCTGTCACACCTTCAAAAAGGGGATTCTCGATCTTCACTTGATATGTTTTACTAGAATCTGCAACTACAGCTGCCGTTCCTATGTAGATATAGATATGTCGACTGTGCAGAAAACCTTGCTGACTATTCTATAACCGTTTCTTGGCTGGATTCCATCGTTTCACAAAAACAATAAGGCACGCGTTCTGTCCCTTTAAAGGCAAGTAAAGATGCTTGTCGAATCTACGATCGACGGTTTACTGCATATATTACACCGCGGGGCAAATGCCAAGCTGAAGAGTGTCATAACGCTAATATGGGAGTGCAGTCGGCCAGGTTCTCCAGTGACCTTTCAATTCAGCAGGAACCTTAAATGAGCAACTTTGTATGTAATGTATTCTTTCATCTTTTTGGCTCCCCGTCTCGATGAAAAGTTTTAAAGGAAAAATCCTAAAAATAAGGCGTACAGCCCCAAAACCTTGCCTCCAGTATAGTAAAACCTGTATAGCGCTAATTAGTGCCACAAAAAGGATCTAATTAACGTGATTCTAAGAGCATTCTTTTTTTTACAAGGAAGACTTAAAAAAAACAAGTTTACCTAAGGTATAGAATCTATAGAATGGTGGATAATTGTTATAATTTCTAACATTTAGGATTTTATTTCGGCTAAACTAACAAACCGTTTTTAACCAAATTTTAACCTGACATTAAATGGTATTCGATCTACACCTGGTATTTTTTGGGTAGCTATATCTTTGCTAGTATAGGAGCAATACCACCAAGTGCCTAGGGTAGTTGAGCGTACGGCCACCAGAGTATTATATTCACCGCCGAAGAAAAATGATGCTTCAGGGTTCAGAATAAGAAAAATAAATAAAAGGGAAAGTTCCCGCGCGTAAATCAGAAATCAATACAGGAGTGAAAGACAGAGCAGTTTTCTCGGTACATATATCACAAAAAGGTTCCTGAGTTGTATAGATTAAGGCCTGTGTCTGTGTTGTTTCTGTGCTTGTTTAAGGTTATAGGGAAGGTCTAGATGCACTGCTGTTACAGTCTATAGGGCAATAGAAAAAGGGTGCTAAAGTTGATTCCACGTTATCAGTGTTAATCCCGTGATATAGAGCTAGTAATATATAGTACATTCCTAGAGTTTCGTTTCAGGTTCGCCAGAATAAGATCCCAAATGCTAGACATGACCACATTCACCCGCCATTCAGAATCCTGCTTTTTCCCATCATCTAGACTGTACGTGTAGTATCGTTACAGGGAAACGAGGGATTTTTCGACTTGCACAGTATATAACAATATAGTTTAGTGTAGGATGGTAAAGTATATGATGATGTATGATATAGTATAGTAAAGCATACGATAAGTGTATAACGTATTTATATTGTGTAGTAAGCATCGAGGTGTTGGCAATTCATTGTGGGTGTACGGGATTGTTTGGGTTTTTGTTAAGTATCCCCTCATCTTTAATTCTAATTGCATTGTGATTAATGATTTGGATTTCCGATATGACTCACGTTATGATTATCAGTTGGTTTTGTCCAAACTGCTACAAAAGATCATACGAGTTGCCATTCCCTCGGTAAGCATAGTTTAGTACTAGTATAGTCTATAGGGTAGTACAGTTAAAGGCGTTATATCAAACTATGTCTTGTTACGTAACTCTTATTGCAATGTTCTTAAAACCAATGGAGTTTGAGCATAACATCTAATGCCGAGTTAAATTAACAAGAAGATGTTAAACTGTAATGACATAAACGTATATAAACCTGGCATTCGTAGGTTCCCGAGTCGGTCGTCTGGGGCCATTTGAGTTTAAGGAACCAGTCAGGTGATCCCGGCCGATGAAGAACATGGAACCGGCCATCTGCCGTATACATATTACTCCCAGATGAGAGGATGTGCCAATCTCTGCGTCGGATCCATGAGACCTTTATGTCATATCAACATATCAAAAATTCAGGTTATTGACTTGTCAACCATCGACTTTATATCGCTGCAAATGTTGGCAAGCTTCATAGCAAAACCTTTAAAGTTCTCAACATATCGTTTGGATTATTCTTGGCGATAGTTGCCGATAATCTGAACTCAGGAGGAATAGAATTAATTTTGAAACGTATTTAAAGAGAGTTTAATAAAAGTGTCATAAAGGAGAGCGAGAAAGCTCGCAAACCATGTTGGCGTTGATTTATGAAATAACGCCCTTCCTTTTCTTGCTGGGCGACTGCTTTTTGAACCAAGAACTGATAACTTGGGGTGACAAATCACCGTCGAAAAGTATTTAGTGTGGCACTGAGAAATACCTTGTCGACCTGCAAGTTCTCATCTTTGCTTCTTCCTTTGTAGTAGTGTTGTAATTGTACGTACTAATGATCTTTCTTGATAATCAAAGATGGAACAATCGTGCGTCTGCTGCGATGGTTATGTAACTTTGCTAACGATAGACGGATAGAAAGATAGATAGGTGGGTAAGCAGGAAGCTAGGTAGATAGGCATTTATTTATATCAAGGTAAAAAGATATTTAAAGGTACGATGGTAGATGGTTAAATTCATAGATAGATAGACAGATATATAGATAGATAGATAGACAGATAGACAGATAGATCTGATAGATAGATAGATTGACAGATAGACAGTTAGATAGATAGACGGACAGACAGATGTTGGAGAGATAGGTAGATATTTTAGATAGATAGACAGATAGATAGATAGATAGATAGATTGATAGACAGACAGACCGACAGATATATAGACAGATAGACAGGTAGATAGATAGATAGACAGACAGACAGACAGACAGACAGACAGACAGACTGACAGATAGATAGACAGATAGATAGATAGACAGACAGACAGACAGACAGACAGACAGACAGATAGATAGATAGATAGATAGATAGATAGATAGATAAATAGATAGACAGACAGATAGATATATTGATAAACTGATAGAGAGATACAAAAGATAGCCAGATAGATAGATAGATAAACAGATCGATCGATAGATAGATAGATAGCTATATAGATAGATAGGTTGATAGACAGACAGGCCGACAGATATATAGACAGATAGATAGATAGATAGATAGATAGATAGATAGATAGATAGACACTACAGTCATAAGCGAGGAGCAATTTTGGAGCAAGGATCATTATTTATTAAGGATCGGGAGCAGACGAACGCATCCCTAGTCATAGTATTTATATTCCCTTTTGTAATATTAGTGTCGCGCATTTATGTCAGCAGCAGACGCCCTAGTATATATGCGTAATGGAAGTCGTACTCTTCACGCTATGAATCATCTACGACCAAAATGCACTGTGTGTGTTGCCACCTAGAAAGCTCCGGTAGCATGCTGACATATGCGTTCATTAATAAGTCGTTGGATTCGCTTGCATTTCCTTCCGAGTCCCCAGTTCCAACATACGCATGTTCGAGTTGAAGGTTGAATCACAAGGGAAAATAAATAGGTTGTTACGTTACCCGGTTTCAAGGTAAACTATAATGCGATATGTTTATGAAACATGTGGCAACGTTGCATGGTCGACTGCACGAAGCACCCGACTTGAGGTCGGGGTAGTTAGTTTAATACATAGTTCGATAGTTAAATATAGGTATGTAGTAGATAGATAGATTGATAGATAGACAAGACATACAAATCTGGGGAAATATCCTTTTAAGATCCCTGGAAATCATGAGATTATATTTCCAAGTGGACTTGTGAAAACCTCGATATACTCATTTCCGGAAGGAAAACAATCCTTCCAGATTAAACAGTACCGTTCTAGACTAATGAAGAGGGTAGTATTATAAACCGCTAATCTTTTAATACCCTTGAGACGTGGCTTGTTCGAAATATTGAAAAATGGATGTCCTTTTTACGAAAACAGTCAAGGGTAATGAGCTCTGCCTAGACAAATAGACAGCTGCCAACTCGGTGCTATGCTTATTAGTCAGCGTAACATTTTGTGATTGAGTTCTTAATACGTCTTAATCCTTTCGAGAAAGCTACTTGTGCGGAAGAAGCGCTGAGAAGATATACGAAGAATTCACTGAATCGGATTTCTGGTTATGAATTCGATTAGCTAGATAGATAGAAAAAGAGAAACATAGAAAGATAAATAGATTGAAAGATGGTTAGATAGATAGATAGATAGATAGACAAACAGATAGACAGGATAGAAAGACAGACAGAGAGACAGATATACAGATAGATAGATAAATAGATTGAAAGACAAATAGATTCAAAGATAGATAGATAGATAAATAGTCTGATAGATAGGTAGATAGATGAATGGATAGTTAGATAGATACAGTCAGATAAATAGACAGACAGGCAGATAGATAGATAGATAGATAGATTGATAGACTGACAGATAGAGAGATTGGTAGATAGATAGATAGGCAGAGAAGCAGACAAGCAGATAGACAGGCAGATACAAGCAAATAGATAGCAGATAGTCAGGCAGATACAGGCAAACAGATAGTAGATAGACATAGATAAATAGATCTGATAGATATATAGATTGACAGATAGACAGTTAGATAGATAGACGGACAGATAGATGTTGGAGAGATAGGTAGATATTATAGATGGATAGATAGATTGACAGATAGGCAGACAGATAGATAGATAGATAGATAGATAGATAGATAGATAGATAGATAGATAGATAGACAGTAAGATAGATAGACAGACGGATAGATAGACAGGTACGTAGACAGACTGATAAATTCATAGATATGTACAGTTTAGAAAAACACGCACGCAGCTATCTAAGAAAGCACTAGGAACGATGTGAACAATTCACTGAATTAGGCTTCGTAATTCAATTTAATTAAATGAATGTATTATATCATTACTATATTATACCGGCTATGTCATATTATAATATAGCGAGATCTTGCGTGTGTGATACATAGCTATCTCGACAAGCGCTAGCAAAGACATGAAGATTCCATTTGAACTCCGTCCTGTATATCATAATTATTCTAGTAGATAATGCTGTATCCGATATATCTTATATTAGCTTAGTTAGATTAGATTGGATTAGTTGAGAAAGCTAGGTTATAGGCTAGGTTAGATGCAGTATAGAAGTATAGATATACTAGTATGAACACTGAAGTTAGAAGATGTAGATCTAGGTACAGTCTGGAGCAGTAAAAAAGGGTTCTTGCTGGGGAAACTTTGATCGCTTGTAGCACCCACGTTTTCAAAGATATAAAAGTAAGAAAAATACTGAAGGTAGACCTCACAGCAGTTTATACAACCGTCAAGTTTCGTTTTAATCCGAGTGTTAGTTTGGCCAAAATAAAAATCGAAAATTTACAATTTACTCAAATTTTCCACCATTCAGGACCCTTTTTTTAATACACTGGACTGTACTAGCAGATCATCCATGCAATTACCGTTTTCTGTCCCAAACTGTAAGCTTTGCAGGGCAGTAGAGCCGTTTCTCCTTGCAGGATGATCACGTGACTCGTGGTGCCATTCTCTGCTTCCGGTAAGAGGTACTCGAGTTGCACTGCAAGGTTAGGAGGTATAGCAGCAGCTGGTGAGCTCGTAACCGCAGCATCTGAAAAATTCAATCGTTGGCTCTGTGTTACTCGACCCCCGGAACCTTTTTGTTATGTTGCCACCCACCCCCACCCCACCCCCACCCCACCCCCACCCCCACCCCCACCCCCACCCCGCCCTGTCGTTCCTTAAGGCCATATATGCTTTTCCTTTCATTATTTCCAAAGATCATAAAACATAGACTTCCCTCGCATCCTCGCCAATTCGGCTAATACATTTATTCCAGCTCTTTTCTCCCCCCTTCTTGCTTTGCAGTTTTTATTCGCCACAGAGATGGAAAAGCTGGCTCTATCCCCCTTCATTACCCCGGGCTATCATTCTGGAACTATTTGAGGAATTCTTAACTTTTTTGAAGCTATACTGACTAGACTACTGACTGCCTATGAAGCGAAATGATAAAAATGGTTCTGAAACGAAAACTATGATGATTTTTTGTGAAGAAACTAACGATCCGATTTGACTGAAACTTTACCAGTGCATTAAGTACTATTCGATCTATGTTCAGTATTTTTTGGGTTATTATATCTCTGTAACTGAGGAAGCAATAGGCAAGGCAGGGAATCGTGTAACTGTTAACATTAAGGATTTTATTACGACAAAACTAAAGAACTGTTAAAAACAAAACTTTCAGGTTGCAATAAGTACTATCAGTAGTATGCACAGTATTTTTTGGGTTGCTATATCTCTGAAATTAAGGTCGCAGTAAGCAATTACGTTTTACACAGCATTGTACTTTAACTGGTCGACGTAATCAGCTTTTCATGTTTGACTGTCAAACCCGTGATGGTAGAGTTGTTTTTAAACTTACGAATTTTTTCTTCATTGAGTCAACGTTGCAAAGCTTTTTGCAAACTCCAAAGCCTGATCATACAAGAGACTGCAA
>JAIQCU010001236.1:0-24162 GCA_022114935.1 Leptestheria dahalacensis | reverse complement strand
GAAGATAATTAGATGGGTGGATATGTAGACAGATAGATAGGTAAGTAGGCAGGCAGGTAGATAAGTGAATACGAGTTTGAATTACAACTTCGAAACACGGTAGACAGACAGATAGTTGGATAGGTAGATAAATAGGTGGATAACTTTAACAGATAGGCAGGTAGAGCGGCAGACAGCACTACGTATAGTTCTTCTGTAGACAAGTAAATAGATGGTTCAGTTATGTGAATGGATAGATAGGCAGACTGACCGATAGTTGAACGAATAGACAGATAGACAGACTTGATGCGCAAATAGATCAACAGAGATTTAGTTAAACACTGGAAAAAGAAAGTTCAATCATGAGAGGGATGTCTCTATAGATGGATAGATCGGTAGATAGATAGATAGATAGACGAACAGATGTGCCGATAGATCGGTAAATCGATAGATAGATAGATAGACGAACAGATGTGCCGATAGATAAATAGACGGCCCAACAGATAAGTACATAGACAAACAAGTAGAAGCTTTTATCGACGCGCAGATGATGCGTAACACCTTGATGGTAATCCCCCCTTGCCTCTTTCCGTTCTCGACGTCATTAGATGACATTCCCTGCAGCGTTTACACATCCTGAAGTTTCCGGTTTCGATAACAAGATTCGCACACAAAAAAAGAATCGACTCATCTTAATTGATTTCAAATTGATTTGTAAAAGGTTGATTTAACTTTTATTACCCGCTCGTCGGCGTCTAAATGTCGACCCGCGCATCATTCATAACTTCGTGAATTATGTATTTAGTTGATGATTGAATTTTGATGTGGTTATGTGTGTGCCTGAGCAGGGCTTGCTGTCGTTCCTGAGTGCGCCGTTGGTTGGCGCCCTGTCGGACGTGTGGGGCCGGAAGTTTTTCCTGCTGGTGACGGTGTTCTTCACGTGCGCGCCCATCCCGCTGATCCGCATCAACACGTGGTGGTACTTCGCCATGATCTCCATCAGCGGCGTCTTCGCCGTCACCTTCTCCGTGGTGTTCGCCTACGTCGCCGACGTGACCGAGGAGAGCGAGCGCAGTGCGGCCTATGGACTCGTAATGACACCTCGTATCATTCAAGCTCGATTTCACCAAATTGAAATACATTAAACAAGTCATTGTCAACAAAATTAGTTAGATAAACTATATCAAACTGGTTTAAATTAGCAACAAAGTCGGAGTTTCATTTAATTCGTCGAGCTATAAGAAATTGAATAATTGAATTACTATTTACCTTTAGTCGATCTTGTGTAAAAGGCTCATTAACATAATCGAATCCTCAATTTAGTTAATTATAATCCTATTGTAATTCTGTAAAGTTAGGTTTTGTCCTTGGTTTGTTTCGCTTTGTTTCTCCACGTGAACTTGTTTGTATATCTGAGCCTGTCAAGGACAGGAAAAAGACGAGATATTGTCCGGTGATGTACCGGTATTTACCTCGTTTTTTCCCCCACTCCTGCCGGTGGTCTATTTATAGGTTTCAGCAACATTCGCCGCCTCGTTGGTGACGTCACCAGCGCTGGGTGCCTACTTGGCACGAGTGTACAGCGAGACGCTGGTGGTTGCCATAGCGACGGCGGTGGCCCTGCTCGACGTCCTCTTCATCCTGGTGGCCGTGCCGGAATCCCTGCCGGAGAAAGTGAGGCCCTCGTCGTGGGGGGCGCCCATCTCGTGGGAGCAGGCCGATCCCTTCGCCGTAATATCAATTATTTATACAACTTTTAATTAATTAATTACCTGTATTGCATTTGCATGTTTAATTAAATCACTTACTGTTAATTTATTCATTCATTTCATTTATACATTTTAAATTAATTATGTAATTACTTGTATTATCGGCCATACTTTAATATAATTAAGATTGTGATTCATTTATCGCTCATTCATCCCTTTAAAGTACTTAGTTATTTATTCATAAACTTAGATCATAAATCATGTGTGTAATTACTCGTCAGTATCATAAATTATTGGTTATTGTCCATGTACGGGTCATGTGCTGTACAATAATTAATGTCTACCGCGTATTATTAAATGACTTATGTAATAACTCAACTAATTTCATTATTTACTCGTATAGCCATTGTTTATTATCCATGTCATTATTGGTCTGCATTGCAATTATTGTTATACAGCGCTACGTATCTAATTAACTTAATTACAGTGATAAAAACAGCTGCGTAAGTTATAGCGTAATATAAAGATATCTACAAGTGTATGTATTATTCGTATTTAACATTTCGACGCTTTTGTTGCACAGATTTTTTATGAATCACTAACTAATATCTTAATTATTATTAATTTAAGTTAAGTTAATAGTAATTAGATGGGAGTTAACCTTGAATATAGAATGCAATAATCGTTGTTGTTTTCTATTTTTAATTTTACAAAAAGGCGTTGAAAAAGGTCGGCAAGGACAAGACGATTCTGATGCTCTGCGTGACCGTCTTTCTCTCCTACTTACCTGAGGCTGGACAGTATTCGTGCTTCTTCGTCTACCTTCGCTTGGTACAGTAGCCCCAGTTTCAGTCATTCTAAAACAACCAAACTAAACTATTTAGCGTATCCTCCTTAAAACTGTGCTGTTATTGTCGTGTTCTTGTGGGTGTGTGCATTTTCTATGGCTGTGGAATTTCAGATGATATTTGGGATTTTAACCGTAATTGTAGAATTGTAATTGTCATATTTTTTTAAATATAAAACTGTCTTTCGTTTCGCAGGTCATGGGATTCTCAGACGAAGCTGTGGCTTCGTTTATTGCAGTCGTCGGGGTGTTGTCCGTATTCGCACAAACTGCCGTCTTAGGTACCCGTATATTATTATCATTAATAGTAGTAGTAAAAGCACCAGCAGTAGTAGTAGTAGTAGTCGTCGTCGTCGTAGTAGTAATAGCAAGAATCGTAGTAGTAGTGCTAGAAGTACTAGTAATCGTCGTAGTAGTAGTGATCGTGTCGTATCAGTAGTAGTAATAGTAATAGCAGTAGTAGTAGTAGCAGTGATGGTGGTAGCAGTGATGCGGCGCCTCTGAGAAATGTGACAATATGTGACAATCCTAGAACTCCGGTGACATGCGTGACAAATGTGACAAAATCACCCTCTTCGTGACAAAATCACGAGGCTTTGTCCGCAGAAATGCGTTTTTCTGTTTTCACTGAAGAAAAAAAAAACAAGAGGCGTTTTGAGCTGCGCGTTTATGTGAAGGAGAAAAGGGATACATCGCCTAGGATACGTAGAATCCGGTACAAGAATTGTACTGTTGTAGAATTGTACAGGCACGTGCCACACAAAAGAGCGCGCGGCAATTACTCCAAGTTCAGTAGCTACTTACCCCTTGGGTAGCGTGCCCTAGTATGACTCGTAGTATAGGAGTGTAGGGGTCAAGTTTGTTTCTTTTCGTGTTCATGCGGTTGTTGAAAGCACGTTGGCTGCCGTCTAAAAGACATTAAGGGAAGTACTTCATCTCATTTTTCATTACAAGTAACAAAGCCAACAAGTGTCACGTGGGCCATCAGAAAAGCTATAACTCACGAAATTAATTGTCTGGAAAGAAGGTTTTGATATGCAATATTTGAAAGGAGTGCCTGGGGTTGGCAACTATTCCTCGAGGCGTACGCCTACGGTTTACTTCAGTTCCGCATTTAGTTATTTGTCGTTCCGTTACACCAAACAAAGTTTAATACTTATTATAACTAAGGGCAAGAGATAGATATTTCCGCACACCTCGGGAGCAAGTTGCATACACATTGCTCCACACGACACACCTAGAGACACCTAATTTTGTTATGTAGAGTGCACGTTTTCCTTCAGTTCATCAAGTCATTACTTCTGCCATCAAACAGCTGCAGAGCGTAGAAAGTGAGCTTTGCAGTCTTTAACAAACATCGAGAAAGAAAAAAATTAACGTTTTTGTCATCAAACGCCTCACGTCCTCCTTTGTTAGCAAAGTTTTCTTGTGACAAACTGTGACGAAGGGCGATTTTTAGATGTGACAATTTGTGACAAAATTCCAGAAAAGATATGCGACAAATTGTGCCGAAACAGTCACAGCCGCGCAACATCACTGTGGTAGTAGTAGTAGTGATCGTGTCGTATTACTAATAGTAGTAGTAATAGTATCAGTTGTGGTAGTACTAGTAGTAGTGGTAGCAGCAGCAGTAGTAGTAGTAGTAATCGTGTCGTATTATTATTAGTAGTTGTTGTAGTATCAGTAGTGGTAGTAATAATAGTACTAGTAAGAATCGTAATAGTAGTAGTAGTAATAATGTTGCTCTTATTATAAGTTGGTGTTCAAAACAGCCGCTTGTACATAGCATACCCCCTCAACGACGTAAAATTTCACATATTATTGGTAACTTCTAGTTCATTAATCGTGGTGGCGTTGTAGGTATGGCTAATCCGTGTTACAACGGTGAAACGATTTGATAATTTAGTGTAATACTGAAAAATTTAACTGTGAATTGATTTGTAAACTGACTTCACTTAAATCGTTGTGCGGCAGGACTACTTATGAAAGCCATAGGAGCCAAATCGACGATCCTGGTAGGACTAGTTTTCGAAATGCTACAACTGGCCTGGTACGGCTTTGGATCGCAAACCTGGTACGTTTTATTTATCGACGGCTGAATTTGTTTTCTTCCGAACCTTTCATTCGTTTCGTTCGTTTATTTATTTTTGTCTTAAATCTATACTACATTATTATAACTATTAACTTTAATTGAATTTCGTCTTCGGTCTTAACCAAGATTGATTGAATGAATCAGTAAATAAATAAGTTAATAATATTTGAAGAAAAAAATAACGTAATGATGATAATTAGTTACAATTGAGTAATGTGTTGATTAATCATTCGTTTGTGGTTTGTTAGGATGATGTGGGCTGCCGGAGTGTTGGCCGCAGTGTCGAGTATATCGTACCCTGCCATTTCAGCCTTCGTCTCTACACATGCAGATGTAGATAAACAGGGCCTAGTCCAGGTATAATTCGTACATCGTTTATATTTAATTAAATTGTATGAAGTAAATTTACAAAGGGGCTGGAAGTGCGTATTGTTATATAAGTTTATTTATTAAGAGTTCAACATTTAACATTTGATTTTATGAATATAAATTAAGGATTTACCTGATTTACTTGGTTATTGCTATTCATTCATTCATTAAATTTTATTGTCGTGTTAATAGGGTCGGAACTGCTATTATTACCATCAGACTAGATTTTATCGGTATGGGGTTAAATTCAATATCAGCGTGTTCATTTGGTTATCCAGCTTTAATTATTATGTAATTTAGTTATTTTAATTATTTGTTTAGGTTATTTGTGTAATTTGATTGTCTTGACCTATTCATTGATTCAATTTGTAATTAAATTGTCCTGGTTGCAGGGAATGATCACCGGAGTGCGCGGTTTGTGCAACGGACTGGGACCGGCCGTCTATGGTCTCATCTTTTACCTCTTCCACGTCGATCTGAACGACAAAGAGTCGAAGCTGCTGAACGCCGACTCGTCACACTCGTCGGGTGGCCATTCCACCAACGCCACTCATCACGATGACCATCAAAATGTGAGATTTTGCCACACATATGAGATCTAATTAACCAGAAGACTGTAATTAAATTTCAGTTGATTGAATGATTTGAATTAAATGTGTGGAATTGATTGATTTTGACTGAACTGAACTGATTAATTTTAGTCGAATTTGAGTTTGATTTGAATGATTTAAAATTCGATGTATTAAGTTGATTGAACAACCCCGAACAGCTATTGTTAATCCAATTAATTGTGATCTAAATAGATTAATTATTGATTGATTTTAACTTTAAATTATACTATTATTAGATTATATTAAATTCGCCTTTGTTTTATTCTTTAATTGTCCTATTTTGAATGCGACAGATGTTACCGGGCCCACCGTTTGTATTCGGGTCCTTGTTAGTCGTCTCCGCCATTTTGGTGGCCTTTTTCATCCCCGAGGGACCACTAGGATCGCTCGTCAAGTCGCAGACGAGGAGGTCGTCGGTCGAGCTGCCATCCATGGCCGGACACGGGGCTGGTGGGCACACGTCGGTGCCGCTGATGCATCCCATTGACGACGATATAGCTACTCTTTGAAGAAGTATAGATCCCCCACCCCCCTCTCCCACGGTCCGGTTAATTTCGTTTTCAAATTAACATAATCACATCACTTAACACTTAACTATTAATTATTTGCAGGGTTATCTCTATTTGTGTGATGTGTATTGTAACTTAATGTGTTTATAGTTATACGTTTTCCTTATCCTGTTGCATGGATTCCTTTTTCGTTATTATCAAATATTCTTATAAATATTATTGTTATTGCAGTTACGCGTAATTGTGTCACGTTTAGTTTAATTGTATCGTGTATCTATTTTATATTTTTCCTTTATTACTATATTTTTATAAGTATTACAAGTGCGTCGCTGTATATAGATTTTTAATTTTTTCCGTTTCCTCTACTATTCATGATTTATTATAATTTTTGATTTTATTTTAGATCGCTTTACACTCTGCTGAGGAAAGCCGTAAGCTGTTGAGACGAGAGCAAATCGACCGTTGACGTGTTAACGCTGGGAAGATTGACAGAGAGAGAGAAAGAATTATTTTGCAAAAAATAAAAAAATAACGGGAAAAGTCAATTTTTATTTTAAAAAAACAAACAAGCTGTTTGCTTCTCTGCTATCTACGAAAAAGGGACAGTGAATTCTCGTTTTCTCCCCCTCGTTGATTCTTTTTCTAAATATTATGTGCCCGAAGCAGAAATTAAGAGAAACAAAAGATTAATCGTTGGGGGGGGGAATTCGCATCTCCTTGTGTATTTTTTCCCTTCACTAATTGAATTCAACGAGGTGCAGAAAGAAATTGACTGCCGACCAGTGTTGATTCTTTCTCGATCTTTTTTTTTGTTGATTATAAAAAAAAAGACAAAGTGACTTGTGCGATTTCCATTTGTGTTTTTTATTTTATTTTCCCGATTTATGTTGTTTTTGTCTTTTTTCCTTTTGTAATATTTGGGGTAAAACGCTGAGAAATTAAACGCAAGTAAATGGATGATTGAACGTGTTAACTTAATTAATTGGTCGGTAGCGTTGAAAAGAATATTTGTATGAGAAATAAATATATAATCTTGTAATCTTTAATAATAATTAAAGCAATCAATCTGTACTTGATGTTCAGGTCTTTTGAATTGGTTAATGGATGTCAACGTGCTATTTCAAAATTAAGTTTAATGCGTTTGTAACTTATGGTTATTGGATATTACCGTAAAATGATCCTTACAACCATAATGAAATAAGATAAAGCTTAATTGAAGTTTAATTAAATGTGTTATCAGCATTCTTTTTTAAATCAGTTTTATTATACTTTTACACAGATAAAATTAAACGGACGTTATATATTTCAAACATGTTGGAATTTGGTTGAACGATTTCACGGGAACAGCCACTCGACTTCTCGTTTCGGGTCCTGGCTGCCGCTGTGCAACTCAGGTTCCGTCTCTCTCTTCGGATCCCCGCTGCTGGCGGACGACTTTGATTGGCTGCTCGTAGATACTTTGTTGAAGATTCTGGTCGCGCCGTCAGCTGCTTTCTCGATTCCGGTGCCAATCGCGTGGCCCGCGTCCTTGATGACGCCCGTGACGCTCGGGAAGCTCAACGTGTCTGGGCCGACACCGAAATTCAGCACGCTGTCCCGCGTGATGTTCTGGCAGTCGTCGTGACTGACAACGGAGAAGTCATGTGGGTCGACTCCGAATGTTTCGAGTTTGGTACGAACCTGAATATACAACAAAGCGATATCGATGTGTCATTCATTAGATATTGTTCTTATGGAGCAAATTGATTTTATAATCGTCATGCGATTACCTTGTTAATGTAAGGCAGGTCGAGCTGCGGTTTCCTTGATAGGATCGACGCGGAACGACGGTGGCCAAACAGGATTCTCTGGCAGGAATAAACAGCGGCATAGTTGTCGTAGTCCGTTGCGAAGACGACATAGTCTGCTTTCCCCGCTACACCTTTTATATATATATATATAAAATTGCCTTATCAGGTTACGTTTTTTAAAGTTATCATGAAAATAGCAGAACGATAATTAATTCCATTGTACTTTTTAACTTAATTTACTTCATTCATATTTCAAATTATGGTTCGTTTTTTAACAATTTATTATACTTTTTACACAGTATTTCATCACCAGTTAATTGTATTAATTAATTAGTAATAGTGGTTATGTTAACTGATAAAAGTTAGCAAAAATTTCAAAAACTTACTGAGAGGAAAACTGACCCGCATGAACGCGGGTCTACTGTCGTCGGGAACATCCAGAGTTCCCGTGTATCTGTACGTATTGTCCAGGCCGACCGTATCCAGCACCACATGATCACGGGACTGGATCACTCGCAAGGTCCCGTCGGTCGAGTTTTTGACGAAGTCGTAGGTCCAGCACGAAGACGCCGTCGAGAACTTCTGGATGACGTACCAATGGCCCAGAAACTGTACGCAGAAAAGCACATTACAAGTTCTGCTTCCAGGGATTTTCTTTGCAAATATCGTTCTCTTGTAAGGTAAACTAAACATCTTATTAATATTTTAGTGAAGTAAATTGTTATTCAATTATAAAAATTAAGACTGAAAGCAGCATAAGCACCAAAATTAGATCGATATATATATATATTAAATTGCAATAACTTTTTATTAACGTATAATTTTATGACTACCCGGTAATTAATATAAACAATGAAATCATAAACTGCAAACTCATGTCAATTCAAAACCAACCGCGCTTTGTTTATCTACTCCGAGCGCCATCTATCGGCAGCTTTTTCGAGTTTTAATTTCTAACATCAGTTGGCATCTTGCCAAATCTAAGGCTTTTATATAACTTGTTAATCCTGTAACTATAATGTTTACAATTAAAACAAACTAAACAATAATTTTTGATACAAATTAGTTTTCAAACCATGCTTTTAAAGGTCAACATGAAAAAATTAATTTCGAAAATACCTTCTCCGGATAAAATACTGCAGAATAATTTACTGAGGAATCAACATGAGTTGTAATCAAATTGTAATCATCGTACCTTTTCCAGATTAAAGTTGTCTACAGGTTCCACCTTGGGACAATCACCCAGCGAGTAGGTATGGCTTTCAACGTAGCTGAAGGCGCATAAAAACACGCCCAACAGATGCATCAACACGGTCGCCATTGTTATCCTCCAACTTAGTTGACTGTTACGAAGTCCTCGTGTTAAAACTGCAAAATTCAGTTATTTCCTGCAGAAGAACCAGAAAAAAAACGATGAATTAATCGGTTTTAACTTGGAATTAATTAAGTGAAATGAATCACTGCATATCGAATAAGAAATACAATCTACTTTGTGTAGTATTCTAGTTTCATTTCTAGATTTAAGATAGCATGATAGTAGTTTTCTACCCATCTATCTATCTATCTATCTATCTATCTATCTACCTATCTATCTGTCTACCTTACAATAATAAAAACTAGGTCGTGCCATATATTAATGCTGTTATTTACCTGTTTCTTTATTATTTTAAATGATGTTCTACAGTAAGATGCTTCCTCGTAGACTGTCGCACCAGTACTGACAGGTAGACGTGGACAGACCTGCTTTTATTTCGTCGTAAGGTCATTGTTTGTGTTCATCTACTTCCGCCTTTTCTGGACCTTTATGACCAGCGGCAATAGAACAATACGACTTTATCCATTTGAATCAAACGTAATTATATTAAAATCATGTAATGTAAACAATAAGTTATTACATAACCCAATTAATTAACCCAACTTAATTTCACGTGGAGAGGTGTTGGTAAAAACAAAGTTAAAATCTGTAAATAGTTTTCAATATTATCAGTTCATTGTAATTGATTTCAAATGTAATTTGAAGAACAGTTTCCCTGTTTGGCTCCGTGGACTTGGCAGCCTTTTTAAAGAGAAACTAGCTGTTTTATAGTCAATATTTCAAGGAATCGCAGTGAGTCACTTTCGAGATATTTCCACACACTACTGACCGGAAAACTACCTGATGCCGTGAGAAAACTGCACACACAGCGGGCATTTCACAAATATCGTTAAACGTCTTTTCGTATACTAAAAGACTACTGACATTATGTTATTACTACAGTTAAGTTAAGTATACGGTTGATTTCAATCTATAATATGTATATGGCACATTTAAATATATAATGTTTCTATTGTTGTTAATAATTTAACTAAAAGCTATTTAGATCGTGGCGTGAACAGTAATACACACAGATGAATAAAACCGTTTCCGGTTAATTCGCAAGGGTTGGGACTTTCGAAGAGTTTTGATTGTCAGTGCGGATTTCTGCTTCATTGATGTGGGATTAACCAGAAATGTCACCTTTTGCCGGAAATGTCACAAATTTTTTGTCCGTTGAATCCGACTTCAAATCTGAAGGGCCGAAAACACATTTCTGGTTACTGTTTCCACCGCTAGAGGGCGCTACGTATAATTAAACTGACCTAGACGTTTTCCATATTGGTATTACATTTGGAGCTCGTTATATGAATTGTTAACCTGTTTTCGATTGTTTTTAAGTGTTGAAATGTATCTGTCTCGGAACAAGGGTACGCGCATGCGCAGACGGGGTCCACCACCCAGCGCTGACATTGAGTTCCGGTCAATGTTTACAGATGGCGTTGTATGTAACTGAAATACTACAACGCTAAAACTAAAAATTCAAGGCTACAGTTATACTATCTCCCCACCCAGTATTCATGAAAGTTGATGAGTATTAAATTTAATTACACTAAAGACATATTATATGTTTTTTTCTGACGAAATATAACGGTCTGCGAAAGCAAGGGGAGTGCGCATGCGCAGACGCGGTTTCGTAACTTAGCTTCCACGACTGAGCGCTGGACTTAGCGCAGCCAGCGGTCGTCGTCCTCCTCTTCCCTTTCTGCACCAAGACAGAAACGGACTTAGTCTCTGCCAGAGGTCAGCCATCGTTACAAGTGAAATGGGTTCTGCCGAGATGGAAGAGCGTCTACCAAACTCTGTACGTATTCATTTTCAACGGGGAAACTCGTTTATAAAGAAATTAATAAAAAATACGCTTAGGTTAGCGAGATATTTGATACTAAAGTTAACGGTTCAGACCCCGCGTACACGCTAAGTCCCAAAATGGCGTCTGAGACTAAGTCCAGCCGTTAACTTTCTTTGTTCCGTCAAAGACTGACTTTTCGGAATTTTTTTAAAAATCAGCCGGTGTATTTGATGAACTTAACATAGGCTGAAAATGATGGTAGTTAGTGTATCTTTAATAATACAATTAGTAATTTACGGTAAGTTGAATTAAACGGCAAATAATGAAGGTTAAAGTTAACTGCCGTTAGAAAGGAGCTTCCAGAAGCTAAGTCCCAAAATGGCGTCAGAGACTAAGTCCCTTTGTCAGATGGTGTTTTATGAGAGCGAGGATAAAACATGATAAAACCTTATTATATTACATCTAATTTCCATAGTATTTAATTGTATTAACTAGTAACAAAGTAATCTAACTTTTAAGAAAAAAAATATTTTAAAAGTTAAGTTTGGAAAAAACTGAAAAGAATTCGTCGTCACAGAGTGAAAGTAACGGGGTGATGACCAACGGCCACCACAGGTCGGGCGAGAAAGATAAGAGCCATAGCAGTTCGTCGCACAAGCACAAACACAAGGGCAAGGACAAGGAAAAGGATCGGGAACGCAGCAGAGACAAGGAGAAAGACAAGTCGAAGGACAAGCATAAGGACAAACACAAGGAAAAGCATCGGGTAATTACGAAACGCCTGTCATAGTTCCTAGAGCGTTTTACAGCAACTCGTCCCCCGCAGGAGAAGGACCGCGAAAAGCACAAGAGCAAGAGCAAGGACAAGGATCGCGAGCGGGACAAGGACAAG
Organism: Leptestheria dahalacensis; assembly: GCA_022114935.1. Lineage (NCBI taxonomy): Eukaryota > Metazoa > Arthropoda > Branchiopoda > Diplostraca > Leptestheriidae > Leptestheria > Leptestheria dahalacensis. Next base: position 12,218 of record JAIQCU010001236.1, on the reverse strand, counting down.
GAGAAGCGTGATAAAGACAAACACAAGTCTAAGGACAAGGAGAAGAAGTCGCCCGAGAAGGAGGTTCGACGCGAGTCCGAGGCAGTCAAAGTTAAAGAGGAGCCGCAGTTCGATGACGAGGAAGCCCCATTGGTAACATTTTCAGTCTTTGTTGTTAACTTCATCTGCTAATGTGTCTTCTACAGGCTTCCCGAGTCAAACGGCCGCTGGACGACGACTCGGATGACGACGCCCCGCTGTCGGCCCGCAAGAAGGTGGTTGTCAAGGAGGAGAAGAAGTCAGCCAAGAAACGCAAGGCGCGCGACAGTGACGACGATGAGGATGACGAAGACTTCACTGCCGCCGCCAAGAAGAAGGAAAAGGCCAAAAAGACGAAAAACCAGGCGAAGGGGAAACAAGTTGAGGTGAATGCTCCAAAGAGGACCAAAAAGGAGAAAGAAGAGGAACAACATACTTGGAAATGGTAATTGAAATTTGAAACTACACCGGCGGCTTCTGTTTTCCACGACTTTTTATTTGAAAATGGCGCCCTTTTTAGTAATCAGGTACTTAAGTATCGATTTAAAAACGCCCCCCGATACAGTAGCGCCATCAGTGGCGATGTTTCAAGAAAACTTAATTACTCGTATTTAGCGCTTAGCCGGCGCACTGAGTTCTTTTTCAAAAAATACTTACGTGAAAATAGGAAATATTGTAATCTGTTATTACTTTAATTTCAAGTTGGTTTATTGATCGTCTTAAGTTTCAAGATGGCGGCGCCCATGGGATCGTTCATCTGCCTGCGCGCTGCCGTGTTCACCACTGCGCAGATTCTAGTCAAACGAGTTTTATCGACTAATTATTGCTATTTTAACTTGCGTGGATATAGCTATGCTAGTTTTGCATTTAAAACGTACGTGACGTCATTTATTCATGTTAAAAATTTCGAAATGTATTGGGATTGTTATCAGGACAGTTCGCCAGTCGTGGGTTTTGTTAAATAGATCACCTGTTGGCGTGATTGATTTTTCTTATATCGATAATAAGATATGTATTGTTAGCTGTAATAGTCGTGTCGATTTCCTTTTCGATGTGATATATCGAGAAGGTCGTGCAGAAACAATATCCTTATTTACATTCAAATCCCTAGTGATGTGAATTGTCGAGGATGTACAACCCTGTGTTTATGTTTAAGGTGGGAGGAAGAACGCAGGGATGACGGCGTCAAGTGGACCACACTGGAGCACAAGGGACCCGTGTTCGCGCCTAAGTACGACCCGCTGCCCAGCAGCGTCAAGTTTTTCTACAACGGGAAGCATATCCAGCTGAGCACGGAGGCGGAAGAGGCGGCCACCTTCTACGGAAAAATGCTCGACCACGACTACACCACCAAGGAGATTTTCAACAAGAATTTTTTCAAGGACTGGAGAAAATTCATGACCAACAAAGAGAAGGAACTCATCACAGATCTGACCAAGTGCGACTTTACTCAGATTAACACCTACTTCAAAGGTAATTGACTATTCCTCCTCAAATTCCATACGTTTATGTATATTTTTAAATAATGTTTTTTGAATTAGGTATGGTATTACGTGTGTAGTACGAGAATCAACAATTGACATATTTATATGTAGATGTCCAATTTATATAATAATATTGTAATATTCTAGTGTATAATGTATTTAAGTGTATAATACAGCCCTTTCTGCTGTTTGGTGTGTTGACATGAGTATTAAACACATGGTAATTAAATTTATTTCATGTTATTCTGTTGTTTGTTTGCAGCCAAGTCGGAGGAGAACAAGCAGCGGACCAAGGAAGAGAAGCAAAAGTTGAAGCTGGAGAACGAGGCGCTCATTAAAGAGTACGGCTGGTGCATCATTGACGGACACAAACAGCGCATAGGAAACTTTAAAATTGAACCTCCAGGTAAATATATATTTCTATAAATATAGGAATATAGATATCTACGTCTAAATTACATATATTACAATTAATTAATTAATTGCTAATTATTAATTTGATATATTATGATGGTCATAGAAATAGATAATATGAAATGACATAGCCGTTTATTTGTGACTGCTATTTAGATTGGGAATGAATTACCCACGACGTTAAGCTCTTTAATGCAGTAGTATCACTATAGTAATCAGTATAATGAACAGTATTATTCTTTGCAATACAGGTTTATTCCGTGGGCGCGGCGACCATCCGAAGATGGGCAAGATCAAACGTCGCGTGCAGCCGGAGGATGTGATTATCAACTGCAGCAAGGGCTGCGCCCCTAAACCTCCCGACGGTCACAAGTGGAAGGAAGTGCGCCACGACAATACCGTAATTTGGCCCTTCCGATTTCCTTTAAAAAATAAATTTATAAAATATGCTTTGTTCCTGGATGAATATTATTATTATCTGCATTTACTGTTATTTGATTGTTGCGTATTTATTATTTATTATAGTTGGTTGTATTATTTTATATTTGTTATTTTTCAAAAAATATTTTATTATGTGCTACATTTAAATATATTTACTATTTCGTTTTGGTATATTGTTATCTAATATATTATTCATTTAAATATATTAATTTTGTATGTGTTATACTTGTGATTGATATTTTTTTTACATGAAATACGATAATTGAATTCTTACTATTTATTTGGTTTGACTTACATTTAGGTCAGTCTGTTGAAACGTGTTATATTGCAACTCGGAGCTAGGCTGACAGTATAGCTAAATATATTGTTATTCCCATGAAATTTCAGTTTCCAAAAAAAATTAATATGTGATGGTAATTCATGTAAAATGTAATGGAAAGGGAAATTAAAAAAAAGTGGGAGTTTTATGAGAAATGGAAAATAAAATGATGAAATAATAAAAACAGGTCACTTGGCTAGCATCGTGGACGGAGAACGTCCAGGACCAGGTCAAGTACATCATGCTGAACCCGGCGTCCCGTCTCAAGGGCGAGCGCGACTGGCAGAAGTACGAGATAGCCCGCAAGCTGAAGTCGTCGGTGGACACGATCCGCGAGAACTACCGCGACGACTGGAAATCCAAGGAGATGAAGGTGCGCCAGCGGGCCGTCGCCCTCTACTTCATCGACAAGCTGGCGCTGAGAGCCGGCAACGAGAAGGACGAGGACCAGGCCGACACGGTCGGCTGCTGCTCGCTGCGGGTGGAGCACATCAGCCTGCACGAGGAGAAGGACGGCAAGCAGAATGTCGTCGTCTTTGACTTCCTTGGTAAGGACTCGATTCGCTACTACAACGAGGTGCCCGTCGAGAAGAGGGTCTTCAAGAACCTGCAGATCTTTATGGAGAACAAGAAGCCGGACGACGATCTCTTTGACCGACTCAACGTGAGTTCAATAGATAATCACTTCTACTATTATTATTTTTTATTTATTACTATTATTTTTTATCTATGGTTTATAATATTTATTAATTAATATCTTATTTCTATGTTCTTTAGGTTTATTTTACTTTATTATTTATTTCATTATATTTCCTTAGTTCCGTCAAATTTTAAAATATTGAAAATCGTGTTGGTTTTACTTTTAGTTTTAAGTGTAATTAGATTTTCCTTTAGTTAGTACATATTAAATTAATTTTTTTTCATTCTTTCCATACTTTAAGGTTAGATTAGTTTTTTTACCGTGTCTGTATTTTAGTATTTTAGTTTTATTGTGACTAGACCTGACTTCGTCTTGATATTACTATTATTATTATAATTATCATTATTATTATGTTGTCTATTATTATTGTCTTTTTACATCTTTTTCCTGTATCTTGCAGACTTCGATCTTGAACAAACATCTGAACGACGTGATGGAAGGTCTGACGGCCAAGGTGTTCCGTACGTTCAATGCGTCGAACACACTACAAGAGCAGCTGGACAAACTGACGGACGGCAATGCTAGTGTTGCGGAAAAGGTTTTACAACAATTCTAAAATAACTATTGGCAAAAATTATTTCCTGTAATTATATAATTTGTCATTTACTCTTCAATTAAATGTAACACCTTGTTGAATATTATCAATATTAAGAGTTCTGGCAATAACATTTCTATCTATCCATCGGTCTCTTTATCTATCTGTTTACCTATCCATCTATCGATCTATCTACCTATCTTATGCTGTGCTGTTAAATTAACGTCTATTCATTCATTTGTTTATTTCATTTGTTTAAGCTGTTTAACTTTAATTGATTAATGACTTGAATTAGATTTTGGCCTACAACCGCGCCAACCGGGCCGTGGCCATCCTGTGTAACCATCAGCGCGCCGTTCCCAAGACGTTTGCCAAGTCGATGGAGAACATGCAGAAGAAGATCGAAGCCAAACGCGATGCTATTGCTGACGCCGAAAAGTCGCTCAAGGACGCCAAGAAAGAGGCCAAAAAGACCGGATCCGTGGCTGCCAAGTAATTCGTGACATTCCTTTATTTATTAATTAACTAAAATTTGCAGTATCGAGTATGAACTTTTGGCAATTTGCCAGTTAAATTAATAGTTCAATTTAATGTAATGTCAACAATAATTGTAAAATATGATCGCCATTGTAATATAGTTGCAATTAAAGTTATTAGTAATATAATTAGGCGTAATATAAATATGTTACTATGTATTTAAATTTCATTCATTATTTACTTAATTTTTGGTTTAAAATTGTATTGTAATATGAATAGTAATAAAAATTATAATATTCAAATATTGTTAATATGCCATAATTACAATATTGCAAGTTTAATCAATAATACTCACTAGAGATAAAATTGAGTTTATTTTGCATCTAATTTAATTTAAAAAAATATTAATTCGCAATCTATTTATTTATTTATTGTTGACACTTTTTAAAGGACCGCGGCTTCGAAGAAGGAGAAGCAGTTGGAACGCCTCAAGGAGCAGCTCACCAAACTCGAAGTGCAAGCCACCGATAGGGAGGAGAATAAGGAAATCGCCCTGGGAACGTCGAAGCTCAATTACTTGGACCCTCGGATCACTGTTGCATGGTATTCCAACCGTCTTATAAGTTGCTTAATTTCTATTCAGTACATGTTAAGTGCACCGGACATCGTTATCTTTAACTTTTAATATTCATAAATTTGTTTCAAAATTTAACAGTATAATAACAGTATATAACATTCATAGTGTAATCATAACAACAGTGCGACAATAGATAATTATAAGAATTAGTCAAATGCAATAAACTATGTAGTAAATCAAATGCCATAATGATACAATACGGCTAATTCACCAATCAATCGTTTTTTTTTTCATAATTTTTTTCCCCCGTACAGGTGCAAGAAGTATGGTGTTCCGATCGAGAAGATTTACAACAAGACTCAGCGCGACAAGTTTCAATGGGCCATCGACATGGCCGGTCCGGAATTCAAGTTTTGACCTCTCGTTAGGATTTACGATATGTACTTTTTTAAATAAAAAAACACGGAGCACTTTCCTGTCGATGACGAGAACAGCAGATATTGTGGAAGGATTTACTGGTTGTTTTTCACGCGATGAAACAGTTAGATATAGTTTCCCAGGTTCGCACACAATAGTAAAATTAGTCTGGAACTGCCTGTCGCATTATTGCCCTCTATTGAGGGCCACCCTCTATTTCTTTTTCCCTTTTTTAATTTTCCTGATTTTTGAATCTTGCCACGTTTCTATTCTGTTTATTTTTTTTTTTTTTTTTTAGGAAATAAAAACCTACGCCGTTCAACTTTGTCTCGTTTCATTTTGAAATAGATATATATTTATCTTGGTCTAATGTTGCAGTGCACATAAATATATAATTTTGATACCAAAGAGGAAAAAAATCATGAATTTCTACTCAGGAGAGAAATGATAGAAAACAAGGAGAAATTGAAAGAAAAGGAAAAACAGCAATTGTACTGCTTGATGGGATAAATGTCGGGTTAGATCGTGAATCGATATTTGGCTACGGATCCAGATTTGACCATAGTGTCCTTGTGGGCCTCATACACGATGGTCGATTTGGGGGGAATCGAGAGACGCTCCTTCAGTTTGCGTCCGATCCTCATGATGCCCTCCCCGTTCCGGGCGTTGGACGTCCAAACGCTGATCTTATCACCCTTGCCGCGGATGTTGACGACGGCGCCACAGATATCATCGTTCGTCTCCTCGAAAGCCTCACCGATCAGGCACAGCACCTGGCGACCAATCACGGTAAATCAGACGTTAACAGCTCAGTTTAGAATACGGATACGTACGACTTCTAGCCAGAACCAGTCCAGTTCAGCGTTTCGCTGCTTCTTGTCGAGCGAGATGAGCCAGCGCCCTCCTTCGATGTTGCGCGGATCCTCCCACATGGGTTTGATCCCCGCCTTGAAGAGGGAGTAGTCGCAACCCGATGACAGTTCGCTCGACGCCTTGATGTGGTTGAATATTCTGCGAGTAATGCAACGACAGATTACCTCGTACGGCAAAACTTCCATCTTAAAAAAGGTGAAGGTATGACACGAGTGGGGAAACCAAAACTTACGACCAGAAATCCTCTACGGTGTCGAACGTCGTCACCTCCTGCTGGTTTTCCTCCCAGCCTTTATTGCGATCATTTTTGTAAAACCATAGCGTCCACTGGCTGTTTAGCGGGTGCTTAATGAGCATCTCGGGATCCACCACCTCATCTTCGTCGTTGACCCGCAGCTCAGCCTGTTGTAAAACAGACACAAGGTAAACAATTAAAAAACAACTATGTGATTAAAAGAATCAGTGGTATCAAAATTTCAATTGACTTAATCAGTTTTTTTCTAACTTTTCAACTTAATTTTTAAATTATAAATAAGTATCCTCAGGGGGTGGACATTCATTATCCAGCAAAAGTTGTACGTTTGAAGTCGTTGCGGATAAAATGCCAGACATAAAACTTGCACAAAGTAGATAATATTATATCATGTTCTTTAACATTGGTTTAGATCTAGATAAACAAGTGAAATAAACAAGAAACATGTCAATGATTCCTTACCATCTGGTTCTCGTTTGTGTCAGTCGCCATGCTGTTTGGGTTTTCCATCCATTCCATTTTGCCCTCGAAAACGCAACGTTGCGCAGTTTTACGTAATTTCAGGATTTCCATGTATTTTCTTTCATTTATGTTACATTTCAGGATTTTACTCGATTTGGTAAACCGGAATACTTTTGAATAAGCAGAATAACTTTTACTTATATTACTAATTATAACGATATGAAACAAAAATTAATTCAACTTTTCCTACTTATTTTATATTTTATTTTATTATTCATTCATTTTATTTCCTAATTTAATGTTTTATTGTTAACCATAATAACAGCCTATATATTGCCTTGTTATAAAAGAACTAAATGGGAACTTATGAAAATGTGGCAACGCTGCATGCTGTCATTCACGATTCTTGTTGTTTTGGTCGAGTGGCAACTCCCCGGCAATAAAACCAAATTGGGATTAATGACATTGTGACTATACGTACTTTCGTCTACACTAAATAAGTCAATTTCGCTATTTTTTATTTGGAGCAAATCCGATCTTATACAGTAAAGGCTATATCTAAAGGAAAAATGGCCCATCTATTCAAGTCGGAAAAAGTCCAGTATCTGTGTAGCTGTGGCAGCTTGAAACCGCTATGCAGCACCTACTTTTGTCGTCACTGTCTGACTGTCAAATGCGGCGAATGCGTTTTTCACGAGGTACGTTCGCACCTGTATGTTAATTCGTTATCCATTCATCTTTAAATTAATTAACTCGGGACTAAATTTATCGAGCATCATTTACTGTTATTACAAAGTTACAGGGAAACAGTTTTTCTTAATTTTTAAAACTGAACTTGACTGTATGTGCTGTTTCTGACAGGCTGACCTTTCACCTTGTTTGACATTCAGGTGGACATACACTACTGTTCGACGTGTATCGAGAACGTCCCGCAGTCAGAGGCGCGTCTGAAGAAGAACCTGTGCGGCCAGTGCTTCGAGTGCCCGCTGTGCGACCAGACGCTTCTGACGAGAGCCACCAACGTTCAGGTGCCGAGCACCGAGGACCCGACCAAGACGATACCCAAAAAGATGTTTTACCTGGCGTGCGGGTTCTGCCGCTGGAGCACTCGAGAAGCCGGCCTTCCGGACCAGCCCGTTGGTAATGACTATATTATTTTTTGAGTTAGATTCACATAAAACATTGCAGTTAATTACTACTACTATTAATTGATACATTAATATAAATACAACTGAATTGTTATTAATCAATTCAAAAAGAGATATTGTTGTATTGTTATTATTATTTTTAATGTAATTATCAATGTATTATTAAAATAATTAGTTGATTCAGGTGGAAACATTATTAATAAAAATACAATCGAATTATTTCCTTAATGGACAGCTACGGGAAGCTGGCCAGAGAACGTCAATCCGCACGCCGGACGGATTGCCTCACTCCTGGAGCACTACCAGAGTTTGGCCCAACTGGAGAAGTTCGAGAAGGAAGTCAAGCGACAGCAGAAGCGCAGGAGCAACTACCTTAGTTTTACTGCGGTACTTAAATACCCGTAATATTAGATACTATTAATAATTAACTATATATTTATGACCAATAATGTAATAATTAAATCCATGATAATAAAAAATATGACGGGTAATTGGAACGAAATATGGAAATAATAACTTATGAAAGAATAAATGAATAGCCGTGTAATAATGATATGTACATGGATTACAGAATTTCAGGTAATGTGAAATTATTGATCTGTAGGACAAATACAGCCTCGGTGCGTTGGTGGCCCGCAAGCGTTCTGGAGTCCCGTTCACCGCGTCGTTCGGTTTGAAGAAGGAGGTGCCACAGGTTCACGCCATAGAACCCTCGGTCGCCTTGGAAGACGTCGACGACGAACTGGACGAAGAGTTTTTCACGCGGGCCCTCGACATCTCCTCGGTGACAACTATGGACCAGCGGCTGAGGCAGCCGCACCGGCAGCCGTACGAAGTCAAGGCTCTGATCCCCAACCAGAAGTATCTGTCGATAAGACGATCTCAGCGGTGCCGTGTCTGCGAACACAATCTCAGCAAACCGGAATACAATCCCAGCTCGATCCGTTTTAAAATTCACCTCGGGGGATTGTAAATGAAACACTAAATTTGATTTAATTTACATTCAGTTTGATTGAATTTTGATTCCAGCTACCATATTCCGGAAGTGATGATCTACCGTCTCTCGAAGACCGACACACAGCTGCGCCTCTGCAATCGCGGACAGTATCCGTGTTCGGTGCGGCTGATTGGTATAGAAGAATTCGCCCGCATAGCCACGGAGAAGATTAAAATCCTGGACGGGGACCAAGATTCAGCCAAGGCCGGCAACCAACTGGAGGCGTACGATTCGCCCAGATACGCAGCTTCCGTTCTCAAGTCCGTGATGGAGAACGCCACCCAGCAGCACATCAACTGCTCGTTCCAGCTGCCCGTAGAGAGTATCGCGCTCCCGGCTCGGGATGATCTGACTGAGTACGAGATAACGGCCCCGGTGAATTTGAAAGACGATCCAAAGTAAAGCCTTCTTCATTTTGGTTACTTAATTAATATAGCTGTAATTAAGTTATGTTATATGTATTTTATTATTTCTGTAAGTTGGATATTGCAAGTCTTTTTCCGTTTTTACAAATAAATTTACTTTATATCCTCGTTGTTTTTGTGTAATTTATTATATGTAACAGTCAAAGTATACCGTCTTGTGTAAAATTAAGCGATATTCATCCACCTATCTATCTGATCGATCTCTATCTACTCATCTATGTACCATCCGTCTGTTTATCCATCTCTCCGTCTACTTGTCTGCCTGCTTATAACTAATTAGTTATCACTTATGCATTTTACCATTTGTCTATGTTTCTTTCCACCTATCTATCGATTTATGTGTCTGCCTATCTTAACTATCTAGTTTCCATCCATCCATCCATCTATAAATCTGTCCGTCTATCTGATTATCTGCCTATCTATCTGTCTGGCTATCTATGCTTCTATCCACCTATCTTACCTATCTATCTTCTGTCTAGCGATCTATCCATCTACCTACCTTATCTATCTGTTTCTATCCACCTGTCTAATCTAGCTAGCTATCTGCATGTCTATATGAACTATCCATCTGTCTATATATCCGTCTGTATGTCTGGCTATCTATGCTTCTATCTACCATCCACTATCTTACCTATCTATCGATCCATCCGTCTACCTATCCATTTGCCTATCATGTCGAAGTAGTTTCCATCTATCCATCTACTAATCTCCGGATTTACTATCTATCTACCTATCTTATCTATCAGTCAATCTAACTAGCAGTCTATCTTAACTATTTCCATCCATCGGTCTTTCAGTCTGTCTATCTACCCTTCTATTTTTTCTGTTGTCTAGCTATCTGCCCATCTTCCTAGCCTATCTGTTTCTATGCACCTGCCTTTTCTATCTATCTACCTATCTTAAATAACTTCTTTCCATCAATCCATCTTTTGATCTCTGTATCTATCTGATATCTGTCTATCTATTTGTCCATTTGTCTTGGCCATGTATGTTTCAATCCACCTATCTTATCTATCTGTCAATCTAACTAGCATTCTGTCTTAACTTTTTCCATCCATCCGTCTGTTTTTCTCTTATCTATCTGGCTCAGCTACCAGTGTTTCTATCCACCCATCTTACCTCTATCTATCTATCCTCAATCGATTGATCTGTCCATCCACCCATCTTATCTGTCTGTATGTTACTTACCTCTACCTGCCTGTTTACCCGTCTACCTATCTACGTATCCATCCATCTATCTATATATTCATGCATTGTCTTGGAACTAACAGGAGCCTATTGTGGAGGCGTGGCAACAAAGCGGTGCTTTCTACGCCGCTGAACATACCGGACACGGTGGCAGCAGCCGAGGAAAAGCGAGCAGGGTTCGTCCTGGAGTTCGGCGCTATCCGTGCGGGATTCGAGACTAAAGAAACTCAGCCGCAGCCGCTGACTGTGTACGTCCCCGTGTTTCTCTCACTGGGCACCTTAGAAATTATGTAATTTCTTTTTGAACTTAACTCTAATCAAATCTGAATTAAAGACGAATCACTGCTTGTATTAAAAAGTATCGAAATCTAAATTAAGAAATATACTGTGTGGAAAAACAAACGATCAAACAAATGTTTTCATGTATCGATTTCATCTACACAATAAAATAAGCTATGTTTATACGTGGTCAACTAAATGTACGTTAAGTTAACCGGTTTTAAATATTTAGTCAATTAAATGATTCATTAAATATTTTTACAGTTATGTAAGTCAATTCAGGATTTGACAAGATTAAAGAATGACGACGCCAAACGGAGAATTTCAAGCCTGTCATCGAAACTGTTTCAACAGTCCAGTGAAATTTCCTAGATAATTAACTTTAGGTATTGACTGGATCACGATTACGTAAGAACACGAAAGTTGTATTTTCCGCTTTCAAAAAAAGAAAGGAAAAATAAGTAAAACAAGTGTTTTTTTTATAAAAAAAGGTGAAAACTGACAAAGACCCATTTCTCATCTACTATTTCCTTTTTCTTTAATCTAAAAGACTAAAGATCCCAAAATAGAAAAAATCAACAGAAAGATATCAGTGCTAAACACACACGTTTTTCCTCGTCATTCACACCGAAAAAATAGGTGACGAAACAGACAATATTCGGTATTCGTATTTTTTAATAAAAAAAATTTAGAAATAATTCCTTTTTATCTCTTTAAAATTTCTTGTTTTTTGAGCTGATAAATTTCTCTGTTGTCCCGCCAATGAGGATCCGTGTTTTAAAAAAAACCAAAAACAAACGTGTCGGGGGCTGTATTTGAAAAATGAGCGAATCTCCAGAATAAGGGAAGGAAGGGGGGAAAATAACGTTTTAGCCAGTTAACACATTCTCATGTGTGTGTGTGTGTAAATGTGTGTCTTGTGTCCCTGAGGGTTTCCTTTTTTCTTGTTTTTTTCTAGATTCAGGTTCCTCTCTATACTGAACAGAAAACCATGCTGTGAGGGTTTCTCGTCTTATGGCAAAAACCAAGTTATCAAGATTGGGCACTTTTCCAAACTTCTCCTTTTCTATAATATTGAAACTAGAAAAGAAATTAAAGACACGGGGAAACTAAAAAAAAAACGTCAATGTCTTTCTAAATTAATTTCTGCTTTTACGGGCCGCTGTAATTAAAAACGAAATCGAAACCTAAAAAGGGGAGAGAAAAACTCG
>JAIQCU010001235.1:0-23496 GCA_022114935.1 Leptestheria dahalacensis | reverse complement strand
GGGGTAGGGGGTGTTCCTGGCGGGGGGGGCGGCACTTGTCGCGAGACGGTCGGCGGCGGTGGACCGGGCCGCCCTGCTGGCGGTGGCGGTAAAACCGTGCTTTGTCGTGACACGGTGCGATTGTCGTTGGTTCCGGTGACCATTGACGCGGGGACCGGAACCCGGTGCCCGAGCGCGTACATGCACTGGACATACGCGTTGTCATAGCGAGTCTGCGCGCTCCATTCCGGGTCGCTCTGGGCGGCGCCAACCGCACCGAGGCCCAGTCCGATCGCAGCGCCTTTGGCAGCGCTGTTGCCATTTCCGCCAACGGCCGCACCGAGCACGGTTCCGGCCAGTGCGCCGAGCGTCGCGGTACGCACCTTGGAGGCATCTGCGGAGTCGCGAACTGCGCCTAATTGCGCTTGCGCATGTCCGCGGCAGGTAGCGTCGTCATGCTGGAATTGGGCCAGACTCTTGCCTGTGCCGGGAAGCGCAAGCACATCGGGGCCGCTCGGCGCACTCGCGCATGCGGTAAGGGTCAGCACGCACGCCAGAATGGCGGGGTTGCGTGCGCGGATCAGAGGGGAATACATGACTGTCGCGAACATTCGTCTTTTCACCTCAGCGTACTGAAGCCGAGCTTGGCGACGGCGCAACTTTTTGCCAGGCTTCCGCGCATTCGCGCACGTAGGGGTAATAAGCATTGGAAGCGCCACAGTAGTACCAGTACCCGGCTTCCAGCGTAAGCGCCGGCGCCACGGCTGGCTGCGCTTGCTCGATATACACCGGGGCTGGCGTCGGTGCGCGCACGATCACTTGCGATGAATACACGTAAGGCAACACCACGGGAGGCGGCGCATAACTCCACTGCGGACCGTAAGTGATCGTGGGTCCGAATTGATGATTTCCCGGCCAGTGGCGATGATGATGCGAGTGAACGTTGGGGGTTCGCATCGACGTGCCAAAACTGAAAGAGACGCGCGGGCCGAACGAGCCGTGGGCCAGGGCCGCCGTCGACGCGCACAAGAAGAGAGTCATGGCCGCCAGCAAGGTGAATTGTTGCCGTTTCATTGAGCACCTTCCAGAGTTGAAACAGAAAAAATAACGCTACAACAATAACGTTTCAATGATCCGCCAGGATGACAGCCATTTGCGAATGGCGTACTAAAAGATATCAAGAAACGTTAACTTGAACAGGAAGATAAAAAAAGGCGGGTCGAAACCCGCCTACAAGATAGATTCCCCGAAACCCCGGGGATCCATCCACCCACATCAAGAGACATACAAAACGATAGACCGCGGCATTTGCGGGAAGTTCAAGAAATTTTTTGACCTCGGAACCGTTGCGCCCCGTGTGCGTAACGATGTCAGCGATTGCTGGCTGCGTAAAGGTCCATGCGGTTGTAAAGCGTTTTCAGGCTGACTCCCAGCGTCTCGGCGGCGCGGCGCTTGTCTCCTTTGCAATGCGCGAGAGTCGACAGGATCAGTTCGCGATGCACGCTTGCCAGGGACGTGCCCAACGGGACTTTCAGGCAGCCGTCGAAACCGCGTTTCATGCCTTTCGAGGGCGGCTGCAACGGTCCGATCTCGATCGTGTCGCCCGCCAGGATGAAAGCCCGATGCACGGCATTTTTCAATTCCCGGACATTGCCAGGCCAATGCCAGGCGCTCAGCGTCTCCAGTGCCTGAGGCGACAGACGGCGATTCGTGCCGGCGTGCCGGTTCAGTTCGTCCACAAACAGACGTGCAAGCAGCGGAATGTCTTCCCGGCGTTCGCGCAGGGGGGGCACGCGCAGCGGAAACACCGCGAGGCGGTACATCAGGTCTTCCCGGAACTTGCCGTCACGGACCGCCTGGGCCGGTTCGCGGTTGGTCGCAGCGATGATCCGCACGTCGACCTCGATTTTTTCGTTGCCGCCGACCCGATGGAAGTCGCCAACCTCAAGCACCCGCAACAGCTTGACCTGCATTGCGGGCGCCATTTCGGTGATCTCATCGAGAAACAGCGTGCCTCCGCTCGCGCACTCGAAATAGCCCTGATTACGCGCGATTGCACCGGTAAAGCTGCCCTTTTCATGGCCGAACAGTTCGGCCTCAATCAGCGTGGGCGGAATCGCGCCGCAGTTCACGGGAACGAACGGGCGTGAGGCGCGGTGGCTCTGCGCGTGCAGACGCCGCGCGATGACCTCCTTGCCGGTGCCGCTTTCACCAATGATCAGCACCGGCGCCCGGGTTGGCGCGGCATGACGCACCTGCCGTGCCAGACGGCGCATGACGTTCGATTGCTCGGTGAACGGTTCGGCCGCAGGCTGGCCGGCGGCGCTAACGTCGACCTCTGGGGTGCTGCCCCGATCCGCAACTTTCGGCGCGGATGCGCGCGCTGCATCAGGGCGGGTCCGGGAGGCGGCCGCGCGGCACGGAGGTGCTCGATCCGGCGCCAAAGTCCCGTGGTCAGCACTCCCTTCGGTGGAGTTGCTTGCGTTAGACGACGCGGGTGTGTCAGGCAGTTTTTCAGACATCGGGATTCCACTACGCGATAGCGCGTACCCGGAGATTGACTCGTCAAGACGTCGTCGGTTCCCGGCGGCCTCGGAAGCGCTGGCGAAGTCAATCACGAAACCACCGTGTCGTGACCGGACTTTCGGGAAAAACGCGCTTTTTCTGTTATTCAGAGGCGTGCGGGTCAGTTTCCGGCGCGCAGCGCGTTATCGACAAAATGGGCTGAAACCCGAGGTTTCGGCACACGAGTTTCGAACCACTCGCGCACATCGGCCTCCAGGCCAATGCCATGCATGTAGTTGTACAGTGCCTTGTTCAACGCACGGCCCAGCGTCGCATGGTCGGTGCCGGTCGGGTCAACGAAGCCCACGTCGTTCTTTGCGAAGGTGACCTCTGGCAGCGGTAGCAACGTCACGCCATAGGCTTGCGGATCGCGCCCGACGGGCGAATGCACGGTACACACGAAGCGATGGAAGAAGCCGCTCTGGATGCAGTCATTGGCGAATAACTGGCGCACATATTCAAGCGCGTCGACCGTGTCCTGCACGGTCTGTGTCGGAAAACCGTACATCAGATAGGCATGGACCAGAATTCCCACCTCGCTGAAGGAGCGCGTGACCCGCGCCACCTGTTCGACCGATACCCCCTTTTTCATCAGCTGCAGAAGCCGGTCGGAGGCGACTTCCAGGCCACCGGAAATGGCGATGCAGCCGGAGCGCGCGAGCAATTCGCACAGGTCGGGGCTGAACGATTTTTCAAAACGGATATTGCCCCACCATGAAATGCTGACGCCTCGGCGCAGCAACTCTTCAGCCAGCGCGCGCAGCATTTTCGGTGGCGCGGCTTCGTCGACGAAGTGAAATCCTGTCTGGCCAGTCTCGGCGATGATCGCCTCGATGCGATCGACCAAGGTCTTCGCCGACGCGGTTTCGTAGCGCGAGATGTAATCGAGCGTCACATCGCAGAAACTGCATTTCTTCCAGTAACAGCCGTGGGCGACGGTCAGCTTGTTCCAGCGGCCATCGCTCCACAGTCGGTGCATCGGGTTGAGCATGTCGAGCAGCGACAGGTATCGGTCGAGCGGCAGTCCTGTCCAGGTTGGCGTGCCGACGTCCTCGAACGGGATGTCGGCTTCCATCAGGTTGACATAGCGCACGGTGGCCGTGGCGCCGTCGTCAGCCGTTTCGCGAATATAGGTGCGAACCAGGCGCGAAGCCGAGCGTTGGCCCTGCAGATGTTCTAGCAGCGCCAGCAGCGGTTTTTCGCCATCATCAAGGGTGACGAAGTCGAAATAGTCGAAGACCCGTGGCTCTTTCAGTTCACGTAGTTCGGTGTTGACGAAGCCACCGCCGAGCGCAAGGCGAATATGCGGCCAGCGTCGCCGGATCGTCTGGGCGATGCGGAATGCCGCATAGACCGAGCCGGGGAAGGGCACCGACAGCAGCACGAGGTCGGGTTGCTGGCGCTCGATCATGGCCTCGGTGAGCGCTTGCAGTGTTTCATCGACCAGCGTTGGTGGCGCCGCCAGCGCCTCCGCAAGAGGCGCGAAGGTCGGCTGGCTCATCGCCAGCGATTCGGCGTAGCGCACGAATTCAAAGCGTTCATCGATCGCCTCGCGCAGCACGTCGGCCAGGTCGTTCAGGTACAGCGTCGCCAGATGCCGCGCACGGTCCTGCGTGCCGAGCGCACCGAAGGCCCAGGCCAGCGGGTCGCCGCCGTCAGGGTTGTCGGGGTCGATGTAGTTGTCGAGCGAGGCGAAACGTTTTCCCTCAGGAAGAAAGCTGCGGCCGCAGATGCGGTGGCCAACAGTGGCATCGCCGCCTTGCAGGAAGCGGATCACGGGCGTGATCGTCGTCAGGTAGCGCTCGAAATGATCGACGAAATGCCGCACCTGGCGGCTGCGTTTTTTCGGCGGAATCGTCTCGATGTGCGCGCGCACGTCCTGGAGTCCCGTGGGGCAGAGCAACGCTAGCACCAAGGCCAGCGCCAAGTCTTCCTGGGCTGCGTTGAAGCCGCGCGATTGCAGGAAGCCAGTGATGTAGGCAGTCGACGGGTAGGGCGTGTTGAGTTGCGTCATCGGCGGGATGACGGACAACACGCGCAGTTCGGGTTTCACGGGCATGGCAGGCGTCTGGCGAGAAAACGGCCGGGCAGTGGGGCTTGGCGCACTGGGAGTCGGGGCGGGGCGAAATTTTCTCACGAATGGCGAAGTGTCCGTCGCCACAGACCTGCGGGGAACAAAATTTGCGGCACGCCGGTATCGGCGCATGCCGCGTGTCATGCTGTTCGGTGCGGTTGTTGGCCCGCATGCGTCGTCCGGAATACCAAGCGAAGTAACGTGAATGCGCTTGGTGTCAGACACTGATCGAGACCAGGAGGCGCTATGGGAAAACGCTCAAACTTCTGTGTATTTACCCTCCAGATTCTGGCGATCACACTCGGGGTGGCAGGCTATTGCTACGCCACACGGCGGCGCGCCACGAACCGGAAGCTGCTGCCAGGCGGTGAGTCAGACGCCCACGTCGGCTCGGCGCGAGGCGGGTTTGAACATCAGGCGGACGAGGCCGGCGAAGGCCACAGCCGGCATGCGATGAAGGGCTTGCCACCAGAGCCAGCAACACTTCCGGCCCATTTGCGGGACTGGGGCGACGAGGCTGGCGGGATCACGGAACTGGCGCCGGAAGACGGAAACCTGTCCGACCGGCCGCCCCCTCCGTGGCGATTTCCGCAGCGCTAGCCGCGGTTTAGGCTGTGGCGCCTGACGGTCACCAACGGGCATTTTGCTGCGTTAATGGCTCGCCGGTGCGCTGGATGGGCCGGAACGAATCAACCTTCAATGAGTCGCATTCCTTTCGTTCCATTCGTATCCCATTTTGGAGTTTTTCGCTCATGCCGCATGCCCTGATTGTTGAAGACGACAGCAATGCCCGCAACGCGCTGCTTGAACTAGTGACGGTTGAAGGCTTTACGACAGCTGGCGCGGGCGACTTGCGGGAAGCGAGGATCCAGCTAATCCGGCAGACGCCTGACATCATTCTCACCGATCTCAAGCTTCCGGACGGCAGCGGCATGACGCTTTACGACGATCTGCCGCCGGCCTCGCATGTTGAGTTCGTGTTGATGACCGGTCACGCGAGCGTGGAAACCGCAGTCGATGCGCTACGCATCGGCGCCGCCGACTATCTGGTCAAGCCGGTGAACATGCAGCGCCTGAAGGCCTTGCTGGCGCGCGTGCCGCGTACCGGTGACCTGCGCGCCGAGATCGGTAGTCTGCGTGGTGAATTGCGCCGCTTCGGATTGTTTGGGCAAATGATCGGCGCTTCCGATGCGATGCAGGCTTTGTATGACCAGATCGCCCGCGTGGCACCCACGGGGGCGACCGTGCTGCTGATTGGCGAAAGCGGGACCGGCAAGGAGTTGGCAGCGCAGACGATTCACGATCTGAGTTTGCGCCGCAAGCATCCGTTCCTGGCGGTCAACTGTGGTGCGATCTCGCCGAACCTGATCGAAAGCGAAATGTTCGGTCATGAGCGCGGCAGCTTTACCGGTGCCGACCGTCAACACAAAGGCTATTTCGAGCGCGCGCACGGCGGAACCCTGTTTCTCGATGAGATCACCGAGATGCCGATCGAGTTGCAGGTCAAGCTGTTGCGGGTTCTTGAGTCGGGCATGTTCATGCGCATCGGCACGAACCGCGAAGTGGAGGCGGACGTGCGCATCGTCGCCGCTACCAATCGTGACCCGGAACAGGCCGTGGCCGATGGGCGCTTGCGTGCTGACCTTTACCATCGTCTGAACGTCTTTCCGCTGGAAATGCCGCCGCTGCGGGTAAGGCGCGGCGACATTGAGCGCTTGGCACAGCATTTTCTCGATACCTTGAACAAACAGCATGGCACCAACAAGCAGTTCGTGCCCGAGGCCAGGCAGAAGATGGCGACGCATGGCTGGCCAGGCAATGTGCGCGAATTGAAGAACTATGTGCAGCGCGCTTACATCATGGCCGATGACGAGTTGGTGGGGGCCGATAACGGGGCTGCGCTGAATGTCATTGATTCGCCGGCCGACAGCACGGACGCGGTTCTGTTACCGCTGGGAATTTCTCTCGCGGATGCCGATCGCAAGCTGATCCTGGCCACGCTCTTCCAATGTGGCGGCGTCAAGAAGCGCGCCGCCGAGGTGCTGGGCATTAGTCTGAAGACGCTCTATAACCGCCTCGAAGCTTACGGTGAGGAAGGAGCGGGGCCGGAGCCAGACCAGACGTCGGACGACTGACGCCACGGTGAGCCGGCGGCGTTCTGGCTGCCATTTTTGTTCAGCGGTAGCTGCGCGAGAATTGCAGGCTGACCGCCTGCTCATCGCCGGTACGCAGCACCACGCTCAGGTTGCGGTTCAGTTGGTGTGTCAGGCGCACGATGTAACCGGCGCCCGACAGCGCCTGCTCATAGGCCAGCGTGGTTTGCGCGGTCAGGCGCTTGCCGATGGTCACGACCTGGGTGTTCAGGGTGTTCGCGCTCGCGGACATGCCACCGCGTGCGACGCTGCTGGTCGGGCCGACACCGCCACCGCGACTGCCCGCGCCGATCGAGAATTCATCGAAGCCGAGCGTCTGTACCAGTTGCCTGACCGGCCCTTCGCCGTCTCCACCGAGCAGTGATTGCGCGGCCTGCAGCAGCAGGCCGGCATCGGCCCCGCTGGTCTCGGCCGGGCGGCCGAGCACCACCCAGGCAAGTTTGTCGGCATCGGGCATCGACGCATCCGACCAGAGGCGCACGCGTGGCTTGAGCAGCGTGCCGTCAATCTGCACACCGGCCTTCACGGCAATGCCGGTCCTCACCGCGAGGACATTCAGTCCCGGGTTGTTCATCGGCCCCTGGAAGTTGATGATGCCGCGCTCCAACTGCAGGTTCTGGCCGTAGGCGGTGTAGCGGCCGTCGCGCAGCCGGATCGAGCCGGTGGTGCGCATCGGGCTTTCCGGTTCCGCGGTCATCCGCAGCGTGCCGGCGAGGCGGGTGTCGAGGCCGCGTCCGGAAAAGTGCACGCTGCGGCCGAGGGCCACGCTCAGGTCGAGCGTCAGTGGTAGTTTGCTGCTGTCATCCGGCTCGCGCCCAATCACCACGACATCATCCGACAGCGTCGGCGCGCTGCTCTCCGGCACCGATAGCCAGCCAGCATCCGCCTGCCACTCGCCGCTCAGTCTGAGCGCGCGATTTGCATTGATGCGGACCGCCCCCTTGCCGCTGGCCAGCAGCCAGGCTTCCGGGCGCTGCATCAGCGGGAAGCGCTTTGCCTGATAGTCGAGGGTGCCGGAGAGATCACGTAATGAAAACCGTCCGCCGAACAGCAGTTCGCCTGGCGTCAGCGCGAACTCGCGGGCGAACGGCGCATTGCGCGGCGGCGCCTGCACTTTGCTGATGAAACGTAGCCGGTCAATCACCAGTGCGTCCATGTCGAAGCGCGCGGCAAGCGTGCCTTCGTCGAGGCGCACGCCACTGTCCGGCAAGGCCAGCAGCAGGTCCGAGCCGCGCACCGCGCCGTCCAGCTTGGGCGTGGTGAGCGTACCGGCAATGTTGACGTCGGCATCGAGCTTGCCACTTGCGGTGACCCGCTCGTCGGTGGCGGGCGCCAGCCATGCCAGCGAAGCGAGTTGCGCGCGGATCCGTCCGGTCAGCGGCGCGTCGCGGTTGATGTCCGGCGAGCTGGTCGAGGCGGCTAACGGCAGGGTGAGCTGCCCGGCGAGCTTGCCGATCACTTCAGAGTGGCCGTCGATTTCCAGGTCAAGCACGGCCCCACGGGCGTGGGCGGTCGCGCGCAGTTGCCGCAGATCCAGCGGCATCGGCCGCTCACCGGGCAGGACAATATCGCCGGCCTGGCGCATCATCTGGATTTCGCCGTTGAGCGTCGCGTCAGCGCCGCTGAGATCCCATTCGGCGGCCAGCGTCAGGTCACCGCGTAGTGGCTCTGCGCCGTTGCGCGAGTTTTCGTGCAGGGTTTCGCGCAAGCGTTCGTACAGCGGCAAGACGGCAAGGCGTTCGATGCGTCCGCGGGTCTTCCAGCGCCCGGCATCGAACCGCAGATCCTCAATCAGCAGGCGCCCCGAGGCGCTACCCCAATCGAGTCCTTCGAGTGTGAACTTTCCGGCTTCGACGGTGAGGGTGGACGCGCGCTGCAACTGTCCGTCGAATACGCCAGATTGCGTGATTGTTGCTGTATCCACATTGGCGCGCCACTGATTGGCCGCACTCATTGCGCCGTCGAGTCGCACCTGCCACTGGCCCTTTCCTGGCAACCGGCCCGAGCCGGTGAGCCGGTGCGCGCCACGCGTGCCATCAAGCGATACGGACAGTTCCGGCATCAGGGTCTGTGGGCGTCCGGCGTGCTCTTTGCCGTTGTCCTTCATGTGGCCCACGTCGCGCGCTTGCAGCACGCCGATCCAGCGGCCATCGAGCCCGCCAGACAGTGACATGCTGCCTGAGGCAGAGGCCACGCGCCAGATGCCGAAGGCCAGCGATTCCGCCGCGAGGCCGACGCTGGCCTGTAGCCCGGTACCGGCCCCGCCCACGGTGCCGGATGCGTCGAGGCGGCCTTGCAGTGGTTGATCGAGGATGCGGCCGATACGGTCGAGTTGCGGCGCCTGCAGATCAAATGCGAGCTGGTCTCCGGGCATGCCCCAGCTTCCAGTGGCGCGTAACGTGTTGCCCGCGAAATCGAGTTCGGTCCGCTCCAGAGTGAGCCGTCCGGGCACCGCGCGGGCGACGATCTGGGCGGTGAGCGGAGCATCGAACCATGTCGAAGGCCGGCTGGCGATGCGTACTTCGAGATCGCTGCCGGGCGGCGGCCGCCAGAGACTGCTGCCGTCGCCAGAATTGGGCGCGGCCGACTTCGCCATTGCGCCGGGTGCTGCCTTCACTTCGCCTGCGGCGGTCGGTGCTCGCAGACCGAGCGTGCCGCGCGCCTGGAGGTCGAGATTGATGTCGCCAGCGGCGAAGCGCCCAAGCCTGGACGGGTCGAAGCGGTCGAGCCGCCCGTCCAGCGTCAGCGCAAGGAGCGCTGCGGGCAAGTCACGTACGGCGGTTGCCGTTGGCGTTGCAGGCGTATCCGCCGGCGGCTGTAACGCGACTTTGCCTTGCAGGGTCAGCGATCCGGCTCCTGCGCGCAGCAGCAGCTCTTCGAAATTGACGGCATCGTGCGCGAGTTGCGCGCGCAGGCGCAATGCGGCGCGCGGGTCTTCAATATTTGAATTCACCGCGAGCGCGTCCAACGGACCGGATAGCGAAATGGTGCCTGAGGCGTTGCTCGCCAGCAATCGGCCGTGAAGCTGCGCAAGATTGATTTCGGCCAAAGTCAGCCGCGCATCGATCAGCCGCATGCTGGGCACCGTCGGGGTGGCCTGCGCCAGTGGCTGGCGTACAGATACCTGGCCGCGGACGCTGCCGCCTCCGGCGAGCGACAGCTCGATGTTGTCCGCGTCGAGAGTGCGTTGCGGTGGAGGCAAAGCACGGCCGGCTTTCGGGTGTTCGTGCGCTGGCGGCTGCACCATATGCCAGCGCAATGGCGCGCGTAGCGTCAGCACTGGCAAGCGCCCAGCATCCCACGGCCCGGGTGCCTGATTGCGAACGGTCAGCACACCTTCGACTTCTTCAAAAGAATCTTGCGGCGTCAGCGTGGCTTCCAGTTGCAGCCGGGCTCGTGGCAGCCGGGCATCCCAGGCGGCCGGGTCGACGTTCAGCAAGCGCAGGTCGAGATGGTCGAGCGGCAAGCGTTCGAAAGGCTTGAGCCTGCTGCGCGCGGTGCCATCCCCTGCATCGCTGACAAGATTGGCGCTGCAGTCAAGACCGTTCGCGCCAAGGTGGCCCGCGCAGCGCAGGGCAAGGCGCGCCGGATGTTGTTCGATCATCCCTTGCCAGTCGAGACGTGCCTGGGTCTTGAACGGCGCGTCGCCGTCGAGCGCCAGCTCACCGTCGAACTGACCGCGCACCCCGCGTGCCTGGAGCCGCGATAACTGGTGGCGCTGGCCATCGGTCTGCAGCATGGCCTGAACTTCGTCGAGCGCCAATTGCGATGGGCCGTCCGCGCCGATGCGCAGACGGCCGATGTGCAGCGTGTCGATGCGCAGCGCGATTGGCACACGCAGGTTGTCGGGCGCTCCAGCGCTTCGGGAAGCGGTGCCTGCCTGGCCCTGAATGATCTTCAACGTGCGCGCTGAAACCTTGCCCAGATGCAATACGCCGCCGAGCAAGGCGCCTTCGCGCCACTCGACCGCCGGTTCCTCGAGCAGGATGCGCTGTCCATTGGCTTGGCGTACTTGTATCTTGCTTGCGCCAAAGCTCGAAATCAGACGACCGGTCGGCGCATCGATCGTGACGGCACTTCGGGTCAGGGCGCCGATGGCCGTGGCGACCGACCGCCAGCCTGCTTCGGTGCCGAGCAGAAAGCCAAGGATGGCGGCTGCAGCCAACACTAGCCCAATGGTCACCAGAAAAAAGGCATGCACGAAGCGCATCGTCAGCTCAGCCGGCTGGCGCTGCGGTTTGGCGGGCGGTGTGTCAGGCGTGGAGGGGGGGCTGTGCACAGGACGGCGGGAATTTGCCATGCGTTTCAGAACGGGACCGCGACGGTAAAATGAAGGCGCAACCGGCGTTCCTGCGCACCCCAGCCGAGATCAAGCGCGAGCGGCCCGGCCGGACTGCGCCAGCGACCGCCAAGGCCCACGCCAACGACCGGCCGAAGTTCGGACCAGGTGTTCGCCACGCCACCGGCGTCGACGAAGCCGGCCACGCCCCAGCTGGCGTTCAGCCAGTGGGTGTATTCGATGCTGCCAACGGCCAGCGTGCGGCCGCCGCGCACGGTGTCGCCGCTGCTGATGCCGATCCCCTGATAACGATAGCCGCGCAGTGCCCCATAGGCGCCGGTGCCACCGGCCCGGAACAGATATTCCTGCGGCACCGCCGTCGCCTCTTGTGCGGCGGTATAGCCCGCATCGATGCGCACGCTGAGCACATCGCGCTCGCGGATCGGCCGGAAGTACTGGGCGCGGCTGAGCACACGCACGAAGCTGGTGTCGGAGCCGATGCCGCGCGCCGCGCCTGCGACCTGTAAGCCGAGGACGTTTCCGGAGCGCGGGTTCATGCGGTCGTCGACATCGCGGCGCGTCCAGTCCCATGACGCGCTCAAGGCCCGCAGGCGTTCACGCTCGATGCCCGTGCCGCGTGCCCGTTCGTCGAGATAACGCAGGCCGTACTGCAATTCGAAGATGCCTTGCTGACGCCAACGCTTCGCGCCAACAATCGCGCGATCGACGCGCAGGCCGGCGACGTCATTGCTCTCAACCGATGCGCCGACGCTGTCGCGGTAGCCGAGGGTGGTTTGCGGCAGGTGAATGTCGGCAAACACGTAGCGACGGATGAGATCGGCGCGGGCCGCAGCGTTTAGACCCAGGCCACGATCAAACAGGTTTACGTTGCGGTAAGTGAGTTCGAGCAGGGGGCCGGTTTCGGTGCTGTAGCCGACCGCAGCTCCCAGCCGCTGGCGGTTGCTCTCGCGAACCCGGATCAGCACGTCGGCGACCGCCGTTTGCGCGGCGTCAGGCGCCTCAGTGCCCGCCACCGGTCGAGTCAAGCCATCGTTCCTCGCGAGAGGCGCGTCCGGCGCGATCTGCGGCGATCTTGAAGCTGCCTCCGGAGGGGCAGCGTCATCGCCTGCTTCGGAGGCCCTCCGGCTGCGTTTGCGGCGTTCAGTGCTGGCGTCACCGGCAGCTTTGTCTGCGCCCACCTCGACGGTCGCTTCTTTGGCCGCCCTGGTGTCGTCCGTGACCGCATCACCATCGGCATCGGTGACCATGCCACTATCGGCAAAGGCGTGCGTCCCCGTGAAATCGGCTTCAACGATCACGCTGCTGAAATAGCCGCTGTTCTGCAGCGCGGCCTGAAGGTCGAGTAGTTTGTTGCGGTCATAGGGCTCGCCGGAGCGCAAACGATTGAGTTTTTCTGCGACCTGCCGGGGAACGCGTTCCAGACCGGAGTAGCGGAATTCGCCAAGCACGATGCGCGGCCCGCTGTCGAGTTCAACGCTCAGGTCGGCGATCTTTCGTGCTGGATCGACGCGTGCTTCAGAGGCGCTGATGCGCGCCAGCCCGTAGTCTTGCTGGCTGGCGGCATCGAGCAGGCGATCTTTGGCGCCGCTCCATTCTTCCTGTCTAAACGCCGCGCCAGAGGGTAGTGACCATTCGCCACGCAATACCTCGCGCTGAAATGCGCGGCGCGTGGCGTCCGGTTCGGTTCCCGCTTCGGTGCCGGTCGCGCCAAGGTGGCCGCGAAACTCGATCCTGACCTTGCCGATCGTGGTGCGTGGCCCGGGGTCAACTGTCACTGCCAGCGCTTCGCCGTCACCGGAAGAGGCCACGGCGGCACTGATCACCGGTGAGAAATAGCCTTCGGTAGCGAGCAGTTCACCCATCTGGCGGCGGGCGAGACGTTCCAAGCGCGCGATCTCCGCAGCATCAAGGTTGGCAGGCTTCGCGTTGAGCATTGGCGCGTGCTTGCGCAACAGGGCCGCAACGGCATCGGGCGCATCCAGGCGGACTTCGGCTCCGGTGGCGCTGGCCGAGAGCAGCAGTACGGCCGCAGCGCGAGCCGTCGTCCATCGACACCCGTGGCCGGTGAGCAAAATGGTCATGCGCTGCCTGAGAGACATGAGCGTGAAACGGTCTGGCAACGCGAAGGGAAGCATCATCGAATAGCGGATTACGAAGCGGGACCTGGTCACTGGACGGCATCCAGCGTTCCGGGGCGGAACACTGACGGAGTGCCATTTTAACGCGAGCGCCACGCGCTTCGGCGCCGCATCGGTGAGTGGGGTCCGGCGCCGACAGCGGATGCGTTTGCCGGTCGGCCCCGTACGTCTGGCAGATTGCCCGGTCAGGCGGGCACGCCTTGTGCTCGTCCTGACGTCGATTGTCTGACCGGATTCGAAGCCGTTGGGCGGCTATTACGGTGGGGCGTTCATCCGCATCAAACACGATCAATCAGCTCATTCAAGACAACAGGAGTGGCCATGGCGAGTCTGCGTGACGTCCCGGAAATCTTGAGAATCACCAAACCTGGCAAGCGGCGCATTGTGATTGTGGGCGGGGGCGCGGGAGGCCTGGAACTCGCTTGCCGACTTGCGCGGCGGCACCGGTGTCGAGTGGCCACCGAGATATTTCTGGTCGACCGGTCGCCCACGCATTTGTGGAAGCCGTTGCTGCATGAACTGGCCTCGGGCGCGCTCGAGCCCGGGGCGCATCTGCTGGATTACGCAGCGCTGGCGCGGCGCCATGGCTTTGTCTTCGTGCTTGGAGAAATGGCGGGTCTGGACCGCGGCGCGCATCGCCTTTTGCTGTCGGCCCTGACGGATGCCGATGGCGCGCAGACCCTGCCGCCGAGGAGCTTGCGTTACGACACGCTGGTGCTTGCGATCGGCAGCCGCAGTCATGATTTCGGTGTCCCGGGAGCCGCTCGCCATGCGCTTGTGCTTGATTCGCCGGCCGACGCCGAACGTTTTCGCCAGCGTCTGCTCGCTGCCTGCCTGCGGTCCACGGTGCTTGATGAGGGCCGGTTCGCGCGGTCGGCTCGTGGCGCGGCCTTGCTGACCGACAATCCGCACGGTGCCGAGGGAATTGACGTCGTCATCGTCGGTGGCGGTGCGACGGGGGTCGAACTGGCGGCTGAGTTGCGTGGCACCGCCCGCACATTCGCCGCTTATGGGCTGCATCGATTACAGTCACCGCGAGAGATCACAATTACCATTGTCGAGGCTGGCCCGCGAATTCTAGGGCCCTTGCCACAGGACCTGGCCGAGCGCACGGCGCAAAGACTGAAGAGGCTGGGCATCAGCGTCCTCACGGGTGACTCGGTTGCCTCGGTGCACAAGGACAAGGTGATCACGCAGTCGGGCAGGTTACTGCCGGCAACGCTGGTGGTCTGGGCCGCAGGCATTCGCGCCCCCGATGTGCTGCGCACCCTTGACGGCCTCGAAACCAACAAGGCTGGTCAGTTGCTGGCGTTGCCGACCCTGAGGACGGTTACCGATCCGGATATTTTTGCTTTTGGGGACTGCGCCGCAGTGCCTTGGTGCGGCAGGACGGGCATCTTGCCACCGAGAGCGCAGGTCGCGCATCAACAGGCAGGCTTTCTGGCCGGTGCGCTGTGCCTTCATCTGGAGGGCTTGCCTATGCCTGAATTCGGTTTTCAAGAGCATGGCACGCTGGTCTCGCTCGGTCGCGGCGCCGTTCTCGGAGACGTGCAAGGGCCGCTGTTCGGACATGTGCAGCTGCGCGGACTTAGTGCCCGGCTGGTGTATGCGCTGCTCTATCGCCAGCATCAGATGACCTTGCTTGGCTTCTGGCGCACGCTGGCGCAGTGGCTGGGCCAGTGGCTATGGAGCCGGGCCCAGCCGCGCGTCAAGCTTCACTGACAGGCGCACTATGCACACCGGCCGTCGTTACTCGGTGCCCGCTTCCTTGTCCGGGCTGGCGGCGGTACCACGCGCGGCTCTTTGGCGGTGCGCTGCGGGCAAGCTCGAACGCGTGCATTTGCGCGTGCCGAGCCGATCCATCTGCTGATGGATCGCATTGCGTCGGAACAATTCGTTATGGTCACCCATCCACTGACGCAGCGTTGCGGTGTCGATTCCGGTCAGTTCGTGAAACCGCAGCAGGAGGGTGGGTGACATCGGTAGTCGTTTTTCCTTGATATTGCGAAACCGCTTGTATGGCAGGTCACACAGCAGCGCCAGATGCCGATCCGATACCAAGCCGAGGTATTGCCGCACGCGCCTTACGAGTTCGGCTGGTTCGTAGTCGACTGGCACATCGCCCTCGCTCAGTCCAGCTTCCTGACCTGCTTCATCGGCGTCATCCTTGTCGTCTTCGTCGCGCTCCGCATGCGCGAGGCGCGAAAGCAGCGTTTCCAGCACAAACAGCCGTCGATTCAGGTGGCTGGCGCGCGGTTCGTTCGCTGGCTCGGCTGTGGCCGGGCGACCGCTCACAGGACGAGGATTCAGGCTGCGCACTTCTGTGTTTTCGGCATCCGCCGGAGCGTCAGCGCGCGGCGCACGGGATTTTGATTGGTTGGAGTCATTTACTTGCATGGTGATTTCCTTGTCGTTCACGTTGCGGCCGGCAAGATGGCGGTGCCGGACGGATGTACCAACGCAAATGCCGTGCCAAGTCGCCGTCAAGACTCCCAAGTGCCCCGTGCAGATCGCCGAAACTGGCGATCCGGGAGGGCTGCCGGGACGCTCTGAGCGGCGCAATGTCACCCTGAGCGCACAGATCAGTGGCTTATGGCGCCAAATATCTGTCGCGGATGGTCAGGATGACGGGTAAAAATTACATGAAGGCCGGTAAAACTGGCGCGCTTCATGGCGTGCGGCGCTGCCGCACCTCAGTCTGAGCGTGTTTGCCTGCCGAATGCTGTGGCATGGCCGTGAACGGCGTCGCTGGCCGTAACTTGCGGCGGTGTCGGCAGACCGCCCGGCGTTGGTGCGGCACGGTATAATCCGCGTTTGCAGAGTCTCTGCCAAACCGGGACCCGTCCGCGCCGCACCGTCGCCGTCAGGCGTGTCCCCCCCGCAAGTTCGATCTCCCGTCATGGCGCATTTCACGTGCATCCCCGGCGCTTCGGCGCTTTCCGAGTTCCGCCGTCAAGGTCTCCTTTCATCGCTGCAGCAGATTGAGCCGAGCATCGCCGATGTGCGCGGACAGTTCTTGCACTTCGTTTATAGCGACATCGCGCTCGACGACCTCGAACAGCGCCGGGTCGCCGCGCTGCTCGAATACGGTCAACCGTTCGTCGCCAGTGGCGCCGATAGCGAAAGCCTGCGCCTGATTGTCACGCCGCGCTTCGGCACGATTTCGCCGTGGGCGAGCAAGGCCACTGACATCGCGCGCAATTGTGGTTTGGCGCACGTGCTGCGCATCGAGCGCGGCATTGAGTACGTGGTGACACTGAAAAAGCCAGGCTTGGTGGCCGGTTTGATCGGCGCTGCGCGCGGCACAGTGCGTTCGTTGGATGAGGCTGTGCGCATGCAGATTGCCGCGCGCCTGCATGACCGCATGACGGAAATGGTGATTGCCGCGCGTGACGATGCAGCGGCGCTGCATGCCGAACTGCCAGCCAAACCGCTGCGTTTTGTCGATGTGCTCGGTGTCGGGCGCGCGGCGCTGGTGGGTGCGAATGCCGAAATGGGCCTGGCGCTGTCGGAAGACGAGATCGACTATCTGCGCGACGCGTACATCAAATTGCAGCGCAATCCGACCGATGTCGAACTGATGATGTTCGCCCAGGCCAACAGCGAGCACTGCCGCCACAAGATCTTTAACGCCGACTGGACCGTCGACGGCGAGGCGCAGGACATGTCGCTGTTCGCGATGATCCGCAACACGCACAAGCTGGCGCCGCAGGGCACGGTGATCGCGTATTCCGACAATGCCTCGGTGATGGAGGGCGGCGATGCCGAACTGTGGCTGCCGACTGGCGAAGGCGGGCGTTACGAGGCGCAGACGCGCCTGCTGCACACGCTGATGAAGGTTGAAACCCATAATCACCCGACCGCGATTTCACCGTTCCCGGGGGCCTCGACCGGCGCCGGCGGCGAGATTCGCGACGAGGGCGCGACCGGCCGCGGCTCACGGCCCAAGTCTGGCCTGACCGGCTTTTCGGTGTCGAACCTGATGCTGCCGGGGGCCACCCGGCCGTGGGAAAACGCCCAGGACGTGACCCAGCCGTTCGCGCAGCGCGCCAGCGCCGAAGCGGTCGGCGTCACTGGCAAGCCTGACAGGATCGCCTCGCCGCTGCAGATCATGATTGAAGGCCCGCTCGGTGGCGCAGCCTTCAACAACGAATTCGGACGCTCGAACATCGGCGGCTATTTCCGTGTCTACGAGCAGAACGTCGGCGGCACCGTGCGCGGCTATCACAAGCCGATCATGATCGCTGGCGGCATCGGCAATATCGATGCGCGCATGACGAAGAAGCACGGCCTGCCTGCGGGCACGCTGCTGATCCAGCTTGGTGGCCCGGGCATGCGCATCGGCATGGGCGGCAGCGCCGCCAGTTCGATGGCAACTGGCGCCAATACCGCCGATCTCGACTTCGACTCGGTGCAGCGTGGCAACCCCGAGATTCAGCGGCGCGCACAGGAAGTGATCAACGCCTGCTGCCAGCTTGGCGATGCCAACCCGATCCTGTCGATCCACGACGTTGGCGCGGGCGGGTTGTCGAATGCCTTTCCGGAACTGGTCGACGGCGCGGAGAAGGGCGCGCACTTCGAATTGCGGCAGATCCACCTGGAAGAATCGGGCATGAGCCCGGCCGAAATCTGGTGCAATGAATCGCAGGAACGCTATGTCCTGGCGATTCCGCCTGACAGCCTCGCCGCGTTTCGCGCGATGTGCGAGCGTGAGCGCTGCCCGTTCGCGATCGTCGGCGTCGCCACCGACGAGCGGCAACTCAAGGTCAGCGATGCACAGCAAGTAGATGCGCAGCAGGTCGGTGAGCAGTCCGCGCATTTCCCGGTGAACATGCCGATGGACGTGCTGCTCGGCAAGCCGCCGAAGATGCATCGCGACGTGCGCCGCGTGAAGCGTGAGCTGCCGCCGGTCGATCTGACCGGCATTGCGCTCGAACAGGCGGTGCTGGCCGTCATTTCGCATCCGACGGTGGCGTCCAAGTCATTCCTGATCACCATTGGCGACCGCTCGGTCGGCGGCCTGAACGTGCGCGACCAGATGGTCGGGCCGTGGCAGGTGCCGGTGGCCGACGTCGCCGTCACCACGCTCGACTACGCTGGCTATCGCGGCGAGGCGATGGCGATGGGCGAGCGCAGCCCGCTCGCGGTGATCGACGCGCCGGCCTCCGGGCGCATGGCGGTCGGCGAGGCGATCACCAACATCGCCGCCGCGCCCATTGAAAGCCTCGCGCAGTTGAAGCTGTCGGCGAACTGGATGGCGGCCTGCAGTGTCGACGGCGAGGACGCCGGACTGTTTGACACCGTGCGTGCGGTTGGCATGGAGCTGTGCCCGGCGCTTGGCATCTCGATCCCGGTCGGCAAGGATTCGCTGTCGATGCGCACCCAGTGGACCGAAGAAGGCATCAATGCCGACGGTATGGGCGCAGCCATCGCCAAGGAAGTCGTCGCGCCTGTGTCGCTGATCGTCTCGGCATTCGCGCCGGTGGCCGATGTGCGCCGCACGCTGACGCCGCAGCTGCGCACCGATGCGGGTGACACCGAACTTGTGCTCATCGACCTTGGCCGTGGCCGCAACCGCGTGGGGGGCAGCATTCTTGCGCAGGTCACGCAGCAGATTGGTGACCAGGCCCCGGACGTTGACCGCGCCGAAGACCTGAAGCAGTTCTTCGCCGTGATCCAGAAACTGAACCGCGATGGCATGCTGCTCGCGTATCACGACCGTTCGGACGGCGGCTTGTTTGCCGCCGTGGCGGAAATGGCCTTTGCCGGGCACTGCGGCGTGTCGCTGAACGTCGACCTGCTGACGCTCGACGAAGCCGCCGACCATGGCGATGCGAAGAACTGGGCGCAGCAAGTGGCCGAGCGCCGCAACGACCTGACGCTGCGCGCGCTGTTTTGCGAGGAACTTGGCGCGGTGCTGCAGATCCGCCGTGAGCAGCGCACCGAAGTCTTCGATGCGCTGCGTGCCGCCGGCCTGTCGGCGTGCAGCCATGTGATCGGCAAGCCGAACGCGCGCGATGTGATCGAGATTTATCGCGACGCGAAGTCGGTCTACAAGATCGCGCGCCATGAACTGCAGCGCGCATGGACCGAGGTCAGCTGGCGCATTGCGCGCCTGCGCGACAACCCGGCCTGCGCCGACAGCGAGTTCGAGGCGCTGAATGACGTGGCCGACCCCGGCATTCGCCCGGTGCTGACCTTCGATCCGGCGCAGGACGTTGCCGCGCCGTTCATTGCCAGCGGCGCCAGGCCGAAGATGGCAATCCTGCGTGAGCAGGGCGTCAATTCGCACGTCGAGATGGCCTATGCGATGGATCAGGCAGGCTTTGCCGCGCACGATGTGCATATGAGCGACCTGCTGTCCGGCCGCGCCAGCCTCGCTGACTTCCAGGGCTTTGTGGCTTGCGGTGGCTTCAGCTATGGCGATGTGCTCGGCGCCGGCGAGGGGTGGGCAAAGACGATCCTGTTCAATGCCCAACTGGCGGAACAGTTCGCGGCCTTCTTCAACCGCAAGGACACGCTGGCGCTTGGCGTTTGCAACGGCTGCCAGATGATGAGCAATCTTGCGCCGATCATCCCCGGCGCGAATGCCTGGCCGAAATTCACGCGCAACCAGGGCGAGCAGTACGAGGCGCGTCTGGTGACCGTCGAGGTCGAGCCTTCGCCGTCGCTGTTCTTCACAGGCATGGAAGGTAGCCGCCTGCCGATCGTGGTCGCTCACGGCGAAGGCTTCGCCGACTTCTCGCAGCGTGGTGACCTTGGCGCGGCCAGCGTCGCGCTGCGCTATGTCGACAATCACGGCGCGGTGACCGAGCGCTATCCATTCAACCCGAACGGCTCGCCGCAAGGCATCGCCTCGGTGACCACCGCCGACGGCCGCTTCACCGTGCTGATGCCGCATCCGGAGCGGGTATTCCGCACCGTGCAGATGAGCTGGGCGCCGGACGCCTGGCAGCAGGTGCCGGGTGGCTTCAGCCCGTGGATGCGGATGTTCCGCAACGCGCGCAAGGCGCTCGGCTGATGGCTGACGGCAGGCGGTTCCAGATGAACTTCGGGCCGCCTGGGCGATTGATTTACTGCTGCCCGCTGCGGGGGAAACGTGATGTCTGACACCGATCCCGTCCTTCCGCCCGTAGCGCACGCATCGCAGGAAACCTGGTACGAGCGCCACATGCTGCCGCGCGTGCTTGATCTCGCCTGCGGCCTCAAACCGTTCGCGCGCCAGCGTCAGCGGGTGGTGCCGGCGGCGCAGGGCGAGGTACTGGAGATCGGCATTGGCACCGGCCTGAACATGCCGTTCTATGACCGCAGTCGGGTGCGCCGCATCGTTGGCGTTGACCCCGCGTTGCGCATGCATCGGCTGGCCGAAAAGCGGGTGCGCGCGACCGGACTGCCGGTTGAACTCGTCGGCCTGTCGGCCGAGCGTCTGCCACTGCCCGACGCGTCATTTGATACCGTCGTTTGCACCTACACGTTGTGCACGATTCCTGATCCGGTGGCGGCGCTGCATGAAATGCGGCGCGTGCTCGTGCCTGGCGGAAAACTGCTGTTCTCCGAACACGGCCTCGCGCCCGATGCCGGCGTCGCGGCGCTGCAGGCGTGGCTGCAGCCTGCATGGGGCCGGATTGCTGGCGGCTGTCAGCTCGGCCGCGACATCCCGGCACTGCTGCGCGAGGCCGGATTCAGCCTCGACCTGCATCAGGCCTACGTCGCCTGGCCGAAGAGCTTTTCCTATCACTACTGGGGGCAGGCTTCGGTGGCGGGCCGGTGAGTACGAGCGCAAACAGTGGCCGTTGAAACCATCGAAATCGCGCACGACGCCAAGCCATTATGCCGGTGGCCCGTCCATGGGCAACAGATGAGCGCGCGCCGCAGCCTTGACTGCGGCGGTCAGGCGCTGGGCGGAGGCCGGTTCGCGCGCCCAGTGTTGCCAGTAGAGCGGCACGTCAACCGCGGCGCCGGGGACGAGTTCTTCCAAGCCTGGCCGTCGCGTCAGCCGCTGCTCTGGCACCATGCCCCAGCCCAGCCCCAGTTCAATCAGCGTCTCAAATGCATCCAGATCCGGCGCGAAATGGCGCGGGTAATCGGGTGAGCGCAAGCCGAAGTGCTGTTCCAGAAAGCGGTCCTGCAGCGCGTCCTTGCGGTTGAAGATCACCGCCGGGTGGGCGAGCAAGCGGTGTGCCGACACCGTGCCGCGTGCGGTGCGGCATTGTGCCGCGAGCCCCGGGGCGACTGCGCAGCGATAGCGCATCACCCCGAGCGGCTCGGCCACGCAACCGCGCATCGGTTCGGCGAGGGCGGTGACGCAGCCGATCACGTCGCCGCTTTTTAGCGCGTCATGCGTGTGTTCCTGGTCGTCCACCATGATGTCGAGCAGCAGGCGCTGACGTGTGGTGAGCGCGGCGACGCCGGGCAGAAACCAGGTTGCGACCGAGTCGGCATTGATCGCGATTGCCAGGCTGCGCCACGGCTTTTGCTTCGCGTTACGCGTCACGCCTGTGGCGTTCATCTCGGCCAGCACATCGGCTTCCATCAACCGGACTTGCTTCACATGGGCCAGCAGCGCCTGCCCGGCGGCGGTCGCGTGTACGGTCTTGCCGCGCACCAGCAGTCTTTGCCCGAGGGCTTCTTCGAGTGACTTGATGCGCAGCGACACCGCCGATAGCGTTAATGCCAGCGTGCGCGCAGCCGCGCCAAAGCCACCGTGTTCGACGACGGCGGCGAGCGCTTCGAGTTGGCGTGCATCGAGCATTTTTAGTCAATAATTTTTTAAGTGAATTGAGTTTAATTGAACTTGATTTAATTCACCAGACCTTCAAGTCACACTGCTTGCGGTTGGGGTGATTTGCTTCGTGAATGAAGCGCAAATCAGTCGTGCAACTTCGCTGCGCAATCTCACCGTTCAACTTCGTAGCTCAACCCCGGCAGAACCGCAACGCAATGACAGGACAAATCCGATGAACGCAACATTTACCGCCGGCATGGTGCTTAGCCTTTCCTTGATCATGGCCATTGGCCCGCAGAACGCACATGTGATGCGCATGGGCATCCAGCGCCAGCATCTTTGGCTGACGGTTGCCATGTGCGTGCTCGCCGATGTGGTGCTGATCTGCGTCGGCGTCCTCGGTCTGGCGCGCCTTGGGGGACTGCCAGAGAAGCTGCATGGCGCAATGATCGGTGCGGGCGTGCTGTTTCTGATCGTCTACGGCTGGCGCGCATTCGAGCGCGTGTTGCAGTCCCGGCCATCGTTGGGCGCGGGCCTCGAAATCTCCGGCGATGCGGACAGGCGCACGTCGGGGAGCGCGGGGCAAGAGCCCGGCGCCTCGCAGTGGCGACAGGCGGCACTCGCGGCGCTGGCATTCTCCTTCCTCAATCCGCACGCCTGGCTCGACATGGCGGTGCTGGTCGGCACAGCATCGCTCGCCTACGGCGCCGGCAGCGCGGCGTTCGGCATGGGGGCCGCCGCCGGTTCGCTGCTGTGGTTCCTGACGCTTGGCGCCGGAGCCTGGCTGCTCGGCCGGCGTTTTGCATCGCCGCGGGTCTGGCGCGTGCTTGATGGCGTGGTGGCGCTGATGATGTGGGGCACGGCCGCATGGCTGGTGGCGGGCCTGTTCTGACGCGCTCGCCTGCGTCGCGGTGGCCGCGCACGGGCCGTCGGACACAGCAGGCCGGGGGCTGATCACGCCTGCGGCTGCGCGATCTCGGCAGCGTGTCCGGATAGCGGGGGCGGGGCGCGCCGGTGGCTGGCGCGCCTGTTTTGCCGATGGGCGGCGATCGCGATAGCATGCTTGCTTTCCCACCTTTCGCGACGGTCCCATGTCCACACCTTCCGCCTCGCTGCGCAATGATGTGCGGGTCATCGCGCTGGTCGGGCTCGCGCATGGCGTCTCGCATTTTTTTCATCTGATCCTGGCGCCGCTGTTTCCGTGGATCAAGGTCGAATTCGGGCTCAGTTACGCGCAGCTCGGCTTGCTGATGTCGGTGTTTTTTGTGGTCTCTGGCGTGGTCCAGGCGGCGGCCGGATTCATCGTCGACCGCTACGGTGCGCGGCCGGTGCTGTTTTCCGGAATCGGCCTGCTGAGCGTGTCGGCCTTGTGCCTCGCTTACAGCGACGGCTACCCAATGCTGGTGTTCGGGGCGATGCTTGCTGGTGCTGGCAACGGCGTCTTTCATCCGGCCGACTTCACGCTGTTGAATCACAAGGTATCGGCCCCCCGTCTGGGTCATGCGTTTTCGGTGCATGGCATTTCGGGCAATCTGGGCTGGGCTGCGGCACCGGTGTTTCTG
>JAIQCU010001234.1:0-24707 GCA_022114935.1 Leptestheria dahalacensis | reverse complement strand
TACCTATCTGTCTATCCATCTAGCTGTCTGTCCATCTATCCAACTGTCAATCTACCTATCTGTCTATCTATATCGATCTTTCAAGCACGCAAGGCCGACAAAGACCTCACAGGTTAACGTAAAAAGTGACTTCATTTATTTTAAGTAAATAAAGTTGATTGCTTATCGCTCCCACACTTTCAAAGATATGGTAACCCAAAAAATACCAAGTGGAGAACTAGGAATCCGTAGTACGTCTGAAAAGTTTCGTTGCAACCGGTTCCCCAGTTTTGCTGGAATAAAATCCTAAACCGTTGAGAGTTACCGCAGTTTCCTGTCATTGAGAACCCCCGTCTATATTTGCTCCAGACCAGACTGTGCAGTGATTTGAATAAGTCAGCAGGCAGTCCCTGTGGGCGGAGTAGTGTGTTTTACTATTGTCTTTTATGGTTTCTTTATAGTTATGCCAATGGTTATATTAAAGGTTTATGACCTCGTGGCTTCTCGGTTCACTGTAATTATAGTTGGACCTCATTCAAGGTAGTTTTAACGTTTATTAAATGGGGCGACCTTGGACTCTTTAATGTATTTTTAAAAAAAATACCAGTCGCGTGTATCTGTATCTGGAGCTATGAATATTATGTTACTAAGATGTTACTCGTTACATTTCGTAGTAATTTATTTTAATAAAGATTATAAGGCTAGCTTCTGGTTTAAAGCGTTTAAACTATTGCTTCTTATGAGCATTTTACCGATCGTTCATTGCAACGTAATTAACTACCGATTATTGTTATAAATATATATTATTATGAAGCCTTGTCCAACTGTTTAGCTGTTAATCTATCTATCTATCCAATTATCCATCTACCTATCTTTATCCGTGTATATATCTCGACCTCGATCTATATATCTGTCTGTCTGTCCAACTGTTTACCTGTCTATCTATCTATCGATACGTATATCTGTCGGTCTATCTATCTGTCTGTCTATCCAACTGTTTACCTGTCTATCTATCTATTGATATGTATATCTGTCGGTCTATCTATCTGTCTGTCTGCCCAACTTTTTATAGCTGTCTGTCTGTGTCTATCTATCTGTCTTACTACTCAGCTGTTTAGCTGTCTATCTATCTATCTATTTATCCAGTTATCCATCTGTCCCAAAATCCATCTATCCATCGATCCGTCTGTATATCCAACTTTCAACTGTCTATCTATCTATCAGTCTATCAATCTATCTATCTATCTATCTATCCGCTCATCCAATTATCCCTGCTATCCATCCTTCTATCTATCCAACTATTTACCTGTCTATCTATCTATCAGTCTATCAATCTATCTATCTATCTATCTATCTATCTATCAATCCATCCTTCTATCTGTCCAACTATTTACCTGTCTATCTATCTATATGCCTATCTATGTAACTATCTATCTATCCATATGTATATATGTCGATCTATCTATCTGTCTATCTATCGAACTATTTAGCTGCCTATCTATCTTTGTAATCATCTGTGTCTATATCCATGTATGTATCCGTCGATATATCCATTTAGCTGTAACTTTTTATTCAAGGAACTTCTGGTATTCACAGTTTGAACGAGTCGCGATAAAGGCTTGCTAAACGGTAAAAGGGCTTGAATATAGTCACAGACGGTAGGGTTTCAAGACTCCCATTACAACGAAACGAGCACATATTGCAAAGCGTGTTGATTGGCCCTTACTTTTCCAGCTCGTATATACAAGTTGAATTTACCGAGGAAAACAACATATATCGCTTTCTTATTGCGCTGCTCAAAATTGCTCTAACTTGATAAACCGTGAATTGGAATCGGGAGCGTTTTGGCAAAGTTATTAAAGTCGGGTAGAATCTTGTGTAAGGTTTCCGCGGTTTTGCCAATTTGCGAAAAAGTCGCTGGGTAAAAAGGTGAGACGTTGTCGCTTGGCTTAACGCTGCAAATCCTCGAAGGTTCAGTTTTTTTTGTGTGCAATCGCACAAAAAGACAGCGGATGTGAATGTTTTTGCAACAGCAAGCAATCGAGCTATCTTTTTTTAAAAAATATTTTAAATTCTACCTATTCGCTATATCCTCTTGCTATACTTTTTGGCGCGCTCGTGTGTGCAGAAATTTTGTCTCGGCTTGGCATTATTACTATCATTTTTAATTCGTCGAGGCTCTCTATTATTTCAGGCCATAAATTTCGTGTTGTGCTTAATTTTCTGCACCTCCTACTTTTGGTTGAGCCGCGCGTGTGTGTGTGTGTGTGAGACGGTGCGGGTCGGTGCGAGTTCATGAAGTTTCTCATTTTGCACCAAAAAAAGATGAAAAATAGAGGAGATACAGCAAGTGAGCGCTTCTCAATCGACTAGGGGTTTGCCAGTCTGTAAATCTTCCAACACTTAAGCCAAAAATCTCATAAAAATCTGCAAAATTCCTTTTATTAAATTTTTTTTAAAAAAATGTAAAATAAAACCCAAGGTAATATTTAAAGATTCGATAGCTCGTGGATCGGAACGCATTTCCGCGGATTTGCGAACCCCTCGTTCTCAATGCACCGAAGCAATACGCGTTCCCTTCACTCGGCGTCTGTATAACAATAAGACGAAGAAATTAAAACGATTTCTGCAACTAAAAAAGGCGAGTTCACTGATGGGAGTAGTGCCAAAAATTTCGCAGTGTACCTTGAGCTTGGCTGCCAAGGCTTCGATATAACCGATGGCCAATTATGCAACGGGCACAACGTATATGCATGTAGATATGTGTTTAACGGGCTGGGTGATTTACGTAAGCAATCGCCTTGGCTCTCGTTGCAAACAAAAGACTGCGGAATTAATAAAAGTTAAATCTTCGAGAGCCTTTTTTATTCGCAAATATTTTTTTTTCCCAGAAATAGCGACCAATTACATTTCGTTTTACTAAAGATTGTAATCTTTTATTGTAATTTTGCAATTGGTTAACAGGTATGGTACGAGAACGATGAAGGAAGGAGACGAGTTATGAATTTAGTCGAAAAAATCCTTTTTTGACCAGTTCGTTTACAGTTTGGATCTTTGGGCGGGGGGAGGAGGGGGGTATAGTTAACTGCTTATTGCTCCCACGGTTTCGTAGATAAAGCCACGCGAAAATTACCGAGTGGAGGTCTTGTAGTACTCGACACACTCGGAAAGTTTCGTTCAAATCGGTTCCATAGTTTCGCCAAAATAAAATTCCGAATGAAATTACCAAAGTTTCCTGCCATTCCGAGTATGTAATTAGTAAAGCAAGTGTGATTTATTTAAGGTTAATATGACCCTGAAACCAAGTGTCCCGTGACGTGTTGAGGTTAGGGTATTCCCCTTGGCTTTGTAAAACGACTTTTTTGTGACTGACAGATTCGGCTTAGCAACAGCAAAGCAAAGTCTTTTGATTAAACAACCGAAATAACCTTGTCGTTTTTTCTCTGGTGCAACAATCCCGCACCTCGGGATATCACCAATACACGTGGTTCTCCGGGAACGCTAGGATTTCCCTGTCGACGTCACACAAGTCAAGTCTGCGCCTACCTGGAGGCCTTTTTTTGTTGGTCAGAACTGCACGCAGACAGTTGAAAAGGTTCCACTGTCGCTGCCGTTGCCGAGTCACGATCGTTTGCAGGGTTGGTAGAGCAGTTGGCACCCCGTGCACGCGGGTCATTTGCCGTTTTCTGAACTTTTTGAAAGGTTTTCTTTAATGTATGGTAGTCCAACTTGAAGTCAATGGACAAGAATAGGGAATACTATTTGCATCGTTCTAGATTCTAGATAGTTGACTACGTATATTGAAGATGCGTTTATTGTGATGTTTGGTTACGAAACCGGTTATTCGAATCCTGGACACAATCTCAACTATTTGGACACAAGACTAAACTATTTTCATCGTTTTTTGATAGTTTTATATCTATGCTAAGTAATAGGAGACTAGTAAAGATGCGTCTGCTGTGAACATCGTCTCGACTTGTTCATAAGCTGTATTGTGATGTTTGGTTAAGAAACCGTGATCAGAACTTCATGGTTTTAAACCCTCTTGATTGTCCAAGATATACTTAAGTCTATCGTAATTAGTAGTACATTAGGATTTAATATAGTATCCAGTTATTTATTATTATTATAGTTTATACATTATACAAGGACTTGTATAGGAAGGATTAGGAAGTTTTTGTTTCGTTTTTTTAATACTATTTTTGTAGTCGTTTTCTTTGTCAGAACGCTGGTGTTTGGACTTTGTGAACCCCAACTGTAGTATAGTTTTTTGCGACGTATAACGCTCCCTTGTTGCTAAAAACGCAGCCAGCCACGCGATCCTTCTTTCGTTCTACTGGAAACACACCACTTTGAGATATAAAAACGAACTTTACGACGTTCTCTCCCTGTTCTTTCCTCTCAACTTCCTTCAATTTCCCTCTGCATGAATCAACTGAGGAGTCAGTTTTATCGAGAATCTTTGAATGAAGAAAAAGTATCTGTTACGGGAGATTGAGTTAGTTTGCATCGTGTAACACGAGTATCTCCTTTCCATGAGTTTTGTGCAACAGCGAGGGATTCGTGCTGCGCTCTAGTGCGTGCTGGTATGCAGCAGTGTTTATACCTTTAGGTGGAGAGTACCTTGTCATAAACTCGGGTTGCCGTTAACGTCGACATGAATGTCGGCGGTAAACAATCGATATTGCCTTTACCCCTGTATTTAATACCGAGTTGCGTAAGACAAAATCCAGCGCGGAACCGCGTCGGCCAATGAGTGACGATCTGTTTACGTATGTCACGTGACTGGCCTGGAGATGGTACATTCAGTTTGCCTGTTCTGTTGTGAAAGTCACACTCTGTACCAGAAAAGTACTGCACAGCTGCTGGTTTATTTCATGTTTTGTCTGCTTTCTTCATTCTGTGCTTATCTTTCTGTCGTTTTTTTAAACTGGAATTTTTAGGATAAAAGAGAAAACAGACGCGGCGAACGTATACAGTCTAGAGCAACAGAAAAATGGTTCTTGCTGGGGAGAAGTTGATCGCTTGTGGCACCTAGGTTTTCACAGATATAACAGCCAAAAAAATACTGAATATAGAAGTGATACTACTTGATGTACCGGTAAAGTTTCGTGCAAATCGGGTTGTTAGTTTTGCTGAAATAAAATCACAAAGTTGAAAAGATCCATCGTTTTCTATACCATGCAGAGCCCCCTTTTTGTGTTCCCTAGACTGTACGAATCAACGTTTGCGTGTGAATTCGACATAAAATGGCAAAGCGGAGCCCGTTGGGCACTTTTTTTAAATAAAAAAATCGCATTGCATCAAGCCATTGTGGATTTCTTTTGTTTTCTTGGCACAGTTACATGCGGGACTTGCTGGGGCTTGACTTGTACCATTACCGCATAAATAATCAGTCATACTGTGGTTTTTCCTCTGCTGTTTCTGTTTTCCTTCTTTTTTTTATATTTCTTTTTGCGTTCTTCATCTTTTCTTTCTGTCATTGTTTCCCGCTTTTTCCGCGTGGAGGTCCGTTACATAGGTAGGTATAGATGGATGGGTAGATAGGTAGTTGGGCAAATAGTTAATTAGGTAGATAACTTTTTAAGATTAAGAATTATAATTTGATAAGATGAAGAATAGTAAGTTATAAATAGGAAGATTGATGTATTGATAGATTGATAGACACATAGTTAGACCAACAAACAGATAGATAGGAACTTATTCAGATAGGTATGGATGGATAGGTAGGTAGTTAGAAAGGTAGGAGGAAAGTCGGATTGGTGGGTAGATAGGTAGATAGACATAGATATAGCAAGATGGGCAAATAGACAGATAGGTAGATAGATAGATAAATATGTAGGCAGATAGATGGATAGACTTGCAGATAGGTAATTGGATTGATGGATGTTAAGGTAGGTTCGTTTAAAAGGTTGATAGGTAGATAGATAGATAGGTAGATAAACAGATAGACACGTGTAGAGATATATAAGAATATACGAAAAGAATCGCTGAATGATTCTTGACTAGGTGCGCTTAAAATGGAGTAGCGAAACCCTCGTTTATATCGCCTGTTATCCCTGGTAAACCGAGAATTCCTTTTCGTTTTCGGCCTCTTCTCGACAACAATCAATTCCATCGCTCTTGACACATGAGCTGAAAAGTCGTCCTTTACTTTGTTTATAGTCTATACCCGTTACTTTGACTACATCATTTTAGGAAATATACGCAGGGATGAAACCTGTTACAAGAGATCTCTCACTCTGGAATCAGTATTATTTCGCCTGCTATGTCAAGTTGACACACATAGTTAAGCAAGGAACATTTCCTCCTTTCTATACTGAAGATCTCGTTTCTTTTTCTTCGTCTTATTTTATTGTCGACATGTGCTTCGGTAGTTTGGCGCTCGTCGTTTTCCCGGCAGTACGGCTACTAGCTTCTTGCAGAACGACGTTTTTATTTATTTTCCTTGTTTGTCGAAGGAAGCGTCTATAGTTGAAAGCGAGTAACTTAAAAGAAGCTTTACGACAAGCACTTTGCATTTGAGCTTGGCAACAAGCAAAGTCTCTTTAACCAAAGTATTGTGGGAGATAGTTTTGCTCCAGGTGTTCGTATGGCGGTCGTTTGGGAGGTTCAAACACGTCGGGGCCCGAGGTGGGAGGCCCTTTTGCAGTGTGAATGTAATTTTCAACCAGCCCAGCAGACTTTAGGGCATAAAACACGCTACACACATTGCATATACAAGCCTTCATAGTTGCTGTCTTAAAAGAGTCTCGAAGCATAAAACTCGGCAAGAATAGCGTCTATTCAAAATGCCTGCCCATTAGGATAGCCATTACTTCAGGACATGTTGCATCATTCTGCGCACCGTGTAAAGGAAACCCAAGCACACTTATTTAGCGTATCCAACCCGCAATAGCTCGGTTGAAGTGGTGATGGGACTCCTGCGGTTAATTTGTTTCATGCCAGCTGCTTTTGCACACACACTTTGACATTTTCAGCAGAGAAGGCAACACTGCACGATACCCACTTTGGCCGTCATACGTTTTGGCTAAAGAGCAAGTACACACCGGCAATTGGCTAATTTTATCTGCATGCAGTCGAGAAGTACTTTTCATGTCTATAGTCCCTCGTTCTCGTCCCACATTCAGGAAGACTTAAAAGAAACCGTCTAGATGATTCAATGAGAGAGTCTGTGTAGAAGGTCATCAAGGAGGGAGGCTATTTGAGTCATTTAGAATGTTAGCTTGAACTTTTGAAAAGGTGAAGTCGATTGAGTTTTTTGGTCACGTATTGCACCGTTATGCGGTTGGATTATAATCAAAACTCGTTCCGCTCGGCAGTGCTTGAACAATAGGCTCAGAAACATCGCCAATCAGATGTATCCTTCTTGTCCTTTCAGACAAAGTAAACACGATAGTAACCCTTTTTTGCGCCGGTTTAAAATGTGGAGAGGCACATTCTATAAAAAGGGTAGCGTTCAAGAAAAACGAGGACAGATCCACGGTGATTACCTGAGTGATTATTGGCAGTGTGTTTAGACTCGAGAGAGGGGAAAGTAAACGTCGAGGCAAAGTGAAAGCGTTTTTTTGGTGGGGGGGACTTTGGCAGCGTGCATGCGTGGACTTTTCACGAATGCAAGTTTCGTCAGTCACGTGACCCTTGCTTTTTGAGGTTGGACTAGCCATAAGCTCATTGGTGGAGAGGAAGGACGGTGGGCAAGGAAACACGGGGTGTAGTCGATTCACGTTGGGTGTAATTTGGGGCGCAGGTTTGGCATATAGTATACTTTGAAGTCGACCAAAAGTAACATGGCAACAGCAGCGAGTTGCCAAAGTCGGCCAGAGCCCGAGAACAGTTTCTCGGCGCCCCGTTACAAAGTAAGCCGTCGACACTTTTAACGACTGGTCGACTTTTTCTTGTTCACCAAGCTAGCCTTGCCAGTTTCGTATCGCGATCGAGTTTTCAACCTCTAACAAACCCGTCCGTTTTTGGAGCGCCGTGGCATTCAGTGTTTATTTCAGTCTGACTGACACCAACTGGTTTGATTGCTCGGCTTATGGATGGCGCCGCGTGCGTTATACGTGCTAAACGACCCTGCGGATTCAAGGGACTGGTGTTGACGAGATAATGTGGATGGATCAAATGACGATTGAACATTCACCCATGCCCTGGTCAAAATGGAGCTGTGTCGACCATCAAATGAGTCTCAGGGCCATGGTTTTAGACTGTTCAGCTGGCCAGAGCCAAACTCGCTCACAGGTGTGCCAATTCGATTAGTATCTTGCAGTCAGCACCACTTGTGTACATTTTAATGAGAATTCTGTCCAATTTTCATAAATTAATAAAGCAGACAAGTGACGGAGCTGGATAGGAAGAAATAATATGGAGTTTTTTTTTTCGTTCAAAATATGAATATACTGTGGCTAGTTTATGTTTCTGTCTGACCGTGCCTTGGCATAAACGAGGAAGGAAATTCAATTTTCCTCTCGCGTTTACGGCCGGGCAGATGTCACGGCTTGCGCTTTAGTAGCAACCCGCGGCGTGTGTCGGCCCAGAAATGTAAACAAAACATTCTAAAGCGGCATGTGTAGCAGGACTCGACGTTTTTCATTATTATTTAAGAATCCTTTCTTTTTAATTACTCCTGCA
This sequence comes from Leptestheria dahalacensis, assembly GCA_022114935.1. Lineage (NCBI taxonomy): Eukaryota > Metazoa > Arthropoda > Branchiopoda > Diplostraca > Leptestheriidae > Leptestheria > Leptestheria dahalacensis. Next base: position 16,097 of record JAIQCU010001234.1, on the reverse strand, counting down.
ATAGAGGAGTTGCACAACGACAACCGTTGTAGACGTGTCATAAATTATTCCTCTTTTTTTACGAGCCTAGTGTTAACAAGCGCCGCTCTTTTGATGTTCCTCATTAAAGATAATTCCGGTGGAATAAGGAATCTTCTTTTTTATGATTCTTAGGTCCGTGGCTATACGACCGGGCACGACGCGAACCAGCGAAGATTGCGCCCGTCGTAACCATGGACGATGAGGATAGTAACATTTCAGTCGGGAAAGATAACGACTCTTCTTCGGGAGAGTCGTGCATCTCCTTCGATAACTGCAATGATGACGACACCAATAAATCCACAAGCTTCAGAAACACGACAGCAGAACTGAAAGAAGGTTCCGAGGACACCAACTCCACGTACAGTAACACACCCGAGAACAGAAGCAGCTCGAGTAGCAGCCGCAACCCGACTTGCGCCGCTTGTCAGAACCACGGCTTGACCAGACCGCTGAAAGGACACAAGCGATACTGCAAGTATATCGCCTGCACCTGCCCCAATTGCAGAATAACCCGGGCTAAAAGGCTAGTAAACGCTGCACAAGTCGCCAATCGACGGGCAAAAGCATTGGAACAGGAACATGCATCGTCGTTAGAAGAGTCAGGAAGCGCCACCCCGTCTGAACCGCCGCCGCCTGAGGTGCAACCGGTCAAGAAGGACAGTCAGAGTATTAGATCCAATCTCGAGTCATTGAAGAGGAGCTCGTCTTCCACCACTTACTCACCGCTGTGCTCAACAGGCGTAGGCTACCAGCCAGGACCGGTAGCATTTGGACAACAAATTTCGCTAGGAAGTTGCTTACTAGGCCAAAGCGCCATCTTTTTGAAGGAATCCTTACGGGATCCTCAAGTGAGGCTTGGCCTGGAACCCGATATCATACCGTATCTGAGTCAGGTGATACGCGACGCTAAATCGGCTGTCGAGGAGGTAATCACGAGACTGGAAGAAGCACAGAAGGCATTAGGGAATTCAGTTCACCCCGATATGCGGACGTCACGCTATAGCACAACATCAATGCCGATCCCTTATTCCGTAGATCAGAGTCAAGGGATGGCCGGCATGCCTACCTCGCTGGCTTATTTTGGAGCGGCACCTTATCGTTCGTCTGATTTTAGATCCACGGTAGCCATGAATCCCTTCTACGTCCCCAATGGGATTCCAGTCCCTGATTTACCTGGTCGTAGGTTCAACTGAAGCAAGCTCGAGTCCCGAAAGGTTCTCGATGACATTTTATTGGGTTTGGTGTGCTTTTTGAACTGACCTCTTGAGTAGTTTCTACCAAGAGGTACGTTCAACACTATGCGACATACTTTCTTTTCCTCTTCCAAATCTTTCCTCTATGTGTTGTCTGTTCTGCTTTGAAATCTATCGCACTGTGATTCTTTCTCTTTCCCACTTATCTTCGCTTCCCATTGGATGTAGGTACTAACCCTGTAGTAGATGTCTCGTTTGTGTTGTTCTTGTCTTCTTTCTTAGTTTTCATTTCAGTTGGACAATCAAAAACGTAAAGTGCCTTTTTCTGTTGTGAAAATCGTCACACGTTTGGTGTAAGAGGGAGTCTCCGCTTTGCCAATTGGCAGAATTGCAAAAATTTTGATGAGAAATTATTGTGATCCACTCTGTGAAGTGGGACGTCGAAATGTTATATGTGGTGCCACCAAATTGGCCTTCTTTTATTTGAAGAATTTGGTCCATGTTGAATTTTTTTTCTAAAAGAAGTAAAACATGATCTTTGGAAACAGTCTTTACAAGATGATTGGTGTTCTAATGTTTGTGAAACCACGTGATGTGAAGGTTTCTTTTATTAAAAAATCCAAGTGTGAAATGAACTTTGCGTTGCGCTTGTTTTGTGTTTTGCTTTGTATACTGTGGCTGGAACAGAATACACGAGAAGATTCAATTTGCCTGTCGTTTTATTTCAACAATTTTATTCATATTTTAACGAATCCTCCTTTTAGTTATAACAGCAAAGCGCCGAGACGAATTGGTTCCTAATTCACGTCACGAGGTTAACGTTTACATCACGGGGGAAAGAAACTGAATGAAATATTGACCTAAATATATTTGTGAGCATGGAGCTGTTATATATTGCGCCATTTTCTTTGGACATTAACGACTTGAGAGAGTCTGACTTACATGATGTAATGAGAAACCACAACTGAAATAAATTACTCTAAGTATAGGTTGAGAATTACCACCTTGGGCTTCTTACAGGTTTTTAATTAGTAGCATAAAGCTGGCCAGCGTTCACCATCTGCGGAACAACTTCCCAAGACTGTAATCTCTGCTAAAATGCATGCATAATAAATAAGCAGATGATTCTTTTCTCGGTGGAAAGCGATCTTCCAAAAGTGGATTCGTTTTAAAGGGACAGCGCAAATGCATGAAATTCTGCTTTAGCGTGACACTTATGCAAGATAGTATCGGTAAGTTGAGACGGTTGTTCGTTAAGTTAAGTACTTCCCGGATGTCGCTTGAGTGGCACTGGCATTCATTCGGCAATTAACCCCTTGGTTATCTCAACCATACATCAGCCAGGATACTAACAACTAGTTGCACTAAATGTGGAACTACTTACTTGAGAATCGGTAAAGGTGTTCAAACAATACGATGGTTACGACTCGTCTGGACTGAAGCCATCTAGTTTCAGCACCCGCAACTATATTGACGTGAGTCGGCCATCTTGTTCTAACGCATAACATGTACCATTAAGTTTTACAGTCTAATTCCTTTTAAGATACGTTATTCTTGCTTTCGTGATAGACACACAATTAAGTTGACCACATGTAATGATTTGGCGTAAGTTTCTTAATTAGTAAAATTCCACGTATCTCTTTGATTCTTTATTACAGAATTACTTATAAACTGCCGTTGTTTCCTACAGTTGTTACGTTGTTAATGTGAAGATCAGTATAGTAACTCATCTTGCCTTCCATAAAGGAATATCGGTCAACCTGTTGGAGTCTTAAAGGATAATATCGGAGTGGCTTTCTGCGTTTTAATCTCAACAGGAACAGACACAGTTGCTTCTTCTGTAGGTTCAAGTTTCGAAAGCCAGCGGATAAGATCGTTCAACCTCCTTGAAACCGGAGCACTTAGATCAGACTGATGAATACTCATCCTCGTATGCGACTTCAACAACTCCTGGTTAGGCAACGGGTATCAATATGCGACCCTTCATCTTGATCAAGTCGCAAGCAACGCGATATGTAGTTCAGATTGAAACTACTCTGAGAGCAAGTGGAAGGACGGAGGAAGAAAAAACCTTCCAGACCGGTTTGTTCGGGACATATCGGTGGTCGCCGTGAAGAACCGTAATCCTGATAGGATGAAACCTTATCTGTTTGGTCAAGTCTGCGTTGGAGCAACTCAAATCCCGCTGGAGCCACTGCGTTTCACAATCGCTCATAATCGTCCCATGTGAACTAATATGGCCTTGTGCAACTGGTCCCAAAGTCTTGATGAATACCTCAGATTAACTGAGCCGATTGCCCGACTTGGGTCTTCTAACAATGAAGAAAATAGGTTGATCTGAGATGCTGATTATTGAAACATCGTCGTCCAAGTTCGGAGGATAAAAGCCTGGCTTCTGCCAGTTGATAGTCAGTGCATCCAGTACCATTCTGTCTGATAGTTTGCAATCCCGACGCATCCAAACTTCGTTCAGATCGTTTATGCAAGGCTGGACAGTACATTCCTTGAAACGCAACGATGGGAAGGGTAGGTGTCATAACAGCAGTTACTGAACAAGTCTTATTTTCTGTCTTAACGAGTTTTATATCATCGAAATTGTATTGTATTCAGGTACTTTTAGTGGTTCTTTGCACCTACGTTTGCCTGGTACGCGGTTTGTCGCTTCAAACGGAAACTTCAACGGAGGTATCGCTCGACCATTCTCGAAACATTGACAAGTAAGCCTCAGTCTAGGTCTTCTCGTTACGTGAAAACATATCCTAATGCTATAATTTTGTTTTAAGTTTGATTCTGGACGACAAGTTGGAATCCTCGACTAATAACTTGAACGAGTCCGCTGGAACCCACAATGACGGAATCGAACGAGATACCAAATCACTGAAGGACATCAAGCCTCTGCTGGCCAAGCTTGCCAAACCACTGAAGTCCAAGCATGGTCTAAAGCATGGTTTGCTGTCTTCCGTACTTCCTCACGAACCCGAAGCATACCAACTATACTTGGCCACTGGAACAAGACCGGTCCAAGAGGAACTCACGAATAAGCCGTTACTGGATCTGTTCTCCTCTTTAGTTCCAGCGATTACGGCTGAAGACCAAACAGCCGGTTTTGGCCCTTTCGTCGAGAAGCCTACCAAAGATACTCTGTTACAGTTGCTTTCTTCCCTGTTTCCAGAAACCCAAAACCATGACTTAACAGAACAAGCAGTGTTCAGTCTTGACCAACACAATCCAGCAAATAAGCCGATCCTGGAATTGCTTTCTTCTTTACTTCCAGTACTCTCGTTGCACGGTCACACGAGACCAACGTACCCTGAACATTTACCTGATCTGTACCCTTTACCCAGTCCCTTTCCACCCTCGGAGCCCTTTTACCCTTATCACGAAATACCTTACCCTATTCCAGGAGTACCCGATCACTCGTACCCGGTCTATCCAAATTACAAGCCGGATTACACGCCGGACCCTTCCTACACTACAGCGAGACCAACCCATCCGCAATACGTCCCGACAGTTAAGCCTTACTATCCAACTACCAGCAGACCCTGGACGACAAATAGACCCTCTTACGTTACCACTTGGAAGCCTTCTTACACTACTGCCGTCAAACCGCCCTACATCTCAACACATAAGCCGCCGTACTTTACTACTAGCAAGCCTTTCTATAGCACTACCAGTAAACCTTATTACAGCACCTATAGACCTTACGAAACCTCCTCGCACAAGCCAAGCTACGAAACGTCAACCAGCAAGCCATACTACCCTACAACTAGCAAACCTTACTATCCATCTACTAGCAAACCTTACTACTCGTCTACTACCAAACCCTACTACTCATCCACCAGTAAGCCGTATTACCCTACAACTAGCAAACCTTACTATCCATCTACTAGCAAACCTTACTCTCCATCTACTAGCAAACCTTACTACTCATCCACTAGCAAACCTTACTACTCTTCCACTAGCAAACCTTACTACTCTTCCACTAGCAAGCCTTACTCCCCTTCTACTAACAAACCTTACTATTCCTCTACTAGCAAGCCTAATTACCCTACTACTAACAGACCGTACTACTCTTCGACTAACAGACCGTACTACCCTTCAACTAGCAAACCTTATGGAACATCCTCGTACAAGCCAAGCTACGAAACTTCAACCAGTAAGCCATCCTATACGACCACCAAAAAACCTTCATACTATTCTTCTACCAGCAAACCGTCCTATGTAAGTACGAGCAAGCCGTATGCTACAACCAGCAGGCCAAGTTACAGTACCACAAGCAAACCTTACCTAACATCCTCGCAAAAGCCAAGCTATGTAACTACTAGCAAGCCTTACGATACTACCACGACCAAACCTTACGTAGCGTCTTCTTCCAAACCAAGCTATGTTACAACAACTAGTAAGCCAATCCGTCCTTCAACTTACAAACCGAAACCTGAGACGACAACTGCATCTTACCAACCCTCGGGCACCTACAGACCTCCAGCTACCTACAAGCCAGAGTCTTCAACCAGCTCTCGACCACCATCATCAACAACGCAGCAATCACAGTATCCTACTACTGACTCACCACCGGTAACCTACAAGCCACCTGCAACTTATCAGCCAGAATATGCTTCGACCTCTTCAGGAAGCCTCCCATTAGACGTAACCAACCGGCCTGACCACCAGACGCAGTACAGTACCACGAAGCAACCCCCGTATCAACCAGGGCAGCCCAGTGGTCCGCAGGAGACCACATACACTCCCAGTCGCCCAACAACCAAACCAGAACCATCTTACACATCGTACGAGCCGGGATCTACACAGACGCCTTCGTACACCACCTACAGGCCAGCCACCAGCTCGGGATCTACGTACACGACCTACAAACCGGCTTCCACGCAGAAACCGTCCTACACGACATACAGACCAGGCACTACTTCCAAGCCCACCTACACCACTTACAGGCCTACCTCTAAACCAGAATCAGCTTACACTACGTATAGACCTGGCTCTACAAATAGACCATCTTACACTACCTACAGACCGAGTGCTACATCCCAATCTACCTACACCACGTACAGGCCAAGCTCCACACCGGCGTCGTCGTACACTACCTACAGACCAGCGTCGACACAGCAACCTTCGTATTCGACCTATAGACCAACTTCTAAACCTGAAACATCCTATGCAACCTATAGGCCAGGTAGCACGCAAAGACCTTCTTACACAACTTACAAACCTGCTGGTACTTCGGGACCGAATTATACGACCTATAGACCTGTTTCGACGGTGAAACCTACTTATTCAACACAAAACCCAAACCCGTATCCAGACCTACCAAATTACGGCAGCGACGTGAAACCCGAGAACAAACCAGAACCGACTTACACAACCAAAAGGCCAGAGTCCTCTGAGTACAGACCGTCGACTTCAAAACCGCCATCGTCGTACACAACCAGTAAACCTGACCAAGTCTACACTACCTACCGACCTGGTTCGAAACCTGGGTCCACGTACACCACGTACAGGTAACCTTTGCTTTGATCATCTCAGCACAGCAAATGTCATCCAAAAACATACGATTAGATCAGAACTCAGTAGATCTTAACTCTTTGGAAAAATGGAGTTGTATAAAGTTAAAGCAGCGGTAAGAAGTAACATACTCAATGTTTTTGCAGGCCCGCATCCAAACCGGAATCAAGTTACTCCACTTCCAGACCAGGTTCCAGCACTGGACAAGGGTACACAACCAGGAAGCCCAGTCCGTCCGAGGTGAAACCCGATGGCATCTACGGAGGCGCTGGAGTTGGTTACGCTCCCGGAAAAACAGAATCGGATGGATCATTGCAGTGGTTCCAGGATTTGTTGGACAATGTCGAATACGGGCATCCGGAATACCCACAGTATGATTACTACCTACCTGAACATCAAGCAGTTGACTACGACAATCCGGTTTCAACTTACCCGAGGCACAATGATCGTCATATCGATACTGTAGTACAGAGCTAACATACTGTAGCCCCAAGTCTGGTTTCTTCAAGATGGTAACCGTTTGTACCGGTAGATTTCGCTGCTGTTTTTCTATATTTATTAAGTTATTGAAGCATGTATGGGTCGTCTGTACACTATGGATGTCAATTGATGCAAAAGAATAAATACTCCTTCATACAATGAAACACCAAAGTATATCAGGCAATGTCTATTTAATTCGCACAATATTTACATTAACCCTAGCGTTTAAATCTTCCCTTATGTAAATTTACGAAGTTAACTTGATTTCCAGTCGGTCGTGACATTGTCAACATTGGACGCAAATCAGTAGTTTCTACTTTTTCGTTGACTGGTCAGCACTAGTTACGACCATTGTTCAATCCATTCATTACATAAACTATTATCTACGATTAATTAATTTAAATCTTCATACGTTTTAATCCAGTTGCATTACACAATGATTGAGGGCAAGGCTAAAGTTGATTGATTTTAAACCCGTTTTCGATACAGTTTGCATCAAGACCTCTTTTGCTCATAATAGGCAGCATTGATCTTCTGGGGGAGGGATCCCCTTATAGGTTTGACGGTTCTTCCCCCCCGTCGTTTTCCATCTCAATGTCAATGTCCCGGGATATACATGGGATTGAGTTCTTTTCACATACGATCGATAGATGGAAGACATTAGTTACTGCCAGTTAACACGCTTCGGCGAAGCTAAGTACTGTAGACTATCAGCGTGTTAGAGCATGGGCGTAACTAGCAAACACCCTTAACGCTTTGGCTCCATGTCGCCAGGAAAGCAGCGTTATGTACTGGTTTTGCATTACTTGACACTGCTGGACAATGGTTTCACAGTTCAGTTAAACTATATAGAATAGCGATACTTTAGAATCGTCGTTTCCTGGCATCGACACTTTACCGATGTTTTATCGTTAACACAATCCCATAAGTATATAACAAGATGAATTAAGGTTTACAGTTGTACATTAAGGATGTTAGTAGATTATCCCTGCATTGTTTCTAATTTGAAGAGAAGTTTGAGCCCAGTTTACACTATCCAACCTTCTATATCTATCTATCTATCCATCTATCTACGTATCTATGTATCTATCTATCTATCTATTTATCTATCTATCTATCCATCTATCCGTCTATCTATGTATCTAGCTACCTATCTATCCATCTATCCATCTATCTATGTATCTAGCTACCTATCTATCCATCTATCCATCTATCTATGTATCTAGCTACCTATCTGTCTATCTATCTATCTACCTATCTACCTACCTATCTATTTATATATCTATCTGTCTACCTATCTATCAATCCATCTATCTAATATATATATACATCCATCTATCTATGTATCTATCTATCTATATATCTATTTATATATCTATCTATCTACCAATCTATCTATCTATTTATCTATCTACCTATCTAGCTATCTACCTACCTATCTAACTATCTAACTATCTATTTATCTATGTATCTATCTATCTATCTATCTACCTATGTATCCAATCATATCAAATGTAACGAAATTCGTACACTTGGAACTCGAACGTATCCCGAAGTGGCAAGGAGCCAGATGTCCTTTACCGAGAGGTTCAAATCGAAGAGTGTTAAGATACCATACCATTATAAACTCCATCATGTACAGATTCAACTGACAACATCGAGTTGTCTATGCTGTACATCAGCTGGAGAATTCACGAGATTAGCCTTTTTACCACACGAAACCCGAGAAATCTAACAGTCATCCAAACCCGTTAAAGTGAAACCATGTTTAAAAAAATTTCCCGAGTTTTTAACAAGAAAATTTGAATGTAATTAAAATTAATTTTGAATTCCCAAGTTAATGAAAAGGTTGACAGTGTAGCAAGTAGGTGATTGACAAGTTCACGCGCTCCATTAATCTGGACTCGTGACACATCACACATGGGGGGCAAGGTAAGCCCTCACATGTTCATCAGTTAAGACAGGCGTATCCGCACTGACTTCTTTCGGTAACTCTTGATAAAATCCATTCGTTTCGGTATATAAAGCACCGAAAATGCTCACTTGATTCACAGTTCAAAGCACTACACGCTTTTAAGCAGTCCAACCCCTTGAGACCGAACAACATCGTGCAGTAACATGTCTGTTAAACTACTCGTATTGGTAAGTTATTAAGTTGATTCAGCTAGAGGATAAGTTTTAATTGAATTCAAATCTTCATTCTGGTAGTTTTCCTGCCTGTGTCTTCTAGTAGCCAGTGAAAAGATCATCGACTACGACGCTGGTAACGCCAGACACGTCCAGTATGGCGTCCCTGGCAAATCCGTGCAGGGAGAGTATAGGTAGATATACTTTTACAATATTTACGAAACCCGCGTTAACTTTTAATCTTAAAGCTTTTATAAAATCTAAGAGTCAAATTTAACTTGAATTAAAATTCCGATAAATTGTAAATGAAAATATGCTATTACAGTAACTTACGAGTAGATGGCAGTGCCAGTAACTATGGTATTATCCTTCTGTTTAGTACTTGATGTGCCCGCTAGGTGGCGTTCAAGTTAGATTCAAAATGGCCGCATTACAGTGCATGAAACAGGTTGGTGCTACGGATTTAACTAAAACCCAGTTCTTTAAGACGAGTTAAGACATCTTAATTCGTTTAGATTAAACAAAGTTCACCCTGTCAATATCGTAGCCTTATATATTTACTCCAGCCTTTCACTCTATAAGACTCTAGATGCTCCAAAGACTAGTATATTTACCTATTAGCGAAACTACTAGTAACCCAAAGTTAGTTCTGATCCTTCCCTCTTGATATTTCTAGTTACAAAAGCCCGGACGGAAGAAGTATGAAAGTATCTTATGTCGCTGACGAGAACGGTTTCCAGGCTTCTACCAACGCTCTCGAAGAGGTCGGTGGACAGGCTGAGGGCCGGGCTCTTCTAGGCGGACTGGGAGCGGGTCTGGCCGGGGCTGGCCTGGCTAGCATCGCAGGGCTGACCAGTCTATCTCATCCTCGACCTCAGCCGTCCGTGTCCAGCATTGCCCTCATTGGAGTCCCTGTCAGTTACGGACAAGCAGCCGTACCTTCCTCTAACTACGTATCGTACCCTCAGCACGGTGGATACTACCAAGGTATGTACGGTCAGGGCCTGGGTAACTACGTACAAGGAGTCAGCGACGGTACCTATGTTTCGACCCAAGGATCGGGTACCGGGATCATTCAAGGAGCCACCCAGGGTATCCTTCAGAGTGGAGGCCAGGAGGTTCTTGTCCATGGAGCCGGTCAGGGAGTCCAACTTCAAGGTACTGGACAAGGTCTGGTAATTCATGGAACATCTGGAAGCGTTGGTGGAGGACATCTTCCTGGAAGCGTTATCCATGGAGGCTTTGTTCCAGGATCCCAAGGAGCTACTTTCCATACCGTCTATCAGAGTAGGTTCCCTGGGATCCAGTACCGTCCCTTGGTGACTTCCAGCTTGGCTTCGAAACTTGTTGGTATCACTGTTTAACACACTGCGCGTTGAACTTGTTGTTATGGCCTTCTTCAGATGGTCTTCGTTGAAGCTTACATACTTAATCGTTTAGCTGCATGTAACTTTAGTATAACGGGAGAATACACGGGTTGTTACTGGGTTAACTATGCGTTTTTCTTGTCGTAAACCTTACTAATAGAAGTGTACAAGTTGATTCTGTCTTGTCGCTTGCATATAAGCAATTGAAGGCCACTAGGATGGCATTTGCGCAAGTCTATTTTGCAAAGTCATAAAGCTACTTATACAGTTCCAGGTAGAACTTACTTTTCAGTCTGTTTATAATACATTCAATTCAGCAAACGCACAATGTACCCAGTTAAGATTCTCGGCAGTAATTGATAGCACGACGAGAACATAAACAGGATCCGAGATGATACCCGATTTGTCCAACATGCGAACGTGTGCAGACTTTTGAAAAGATCTACTATTTGAACACCGTGCACCAGGCAATGAATTCAATTAACAGCCTTTTACACTCTTTTATAACGAGTTCACTGATTGGTCGAATACTAGGACCGTGTAATCCTATATAATAAAATCAGAATCCATCATACAGTACTGAATTTTAAGTATGTTCGAAGATGCTGAAATTATTGTATCCGCAAGTATCCTGGTTAGTAAGAAACCTGTCACCGTACATGTCGAAACGTAATTCTGACCAAACTAACAGCCCAAATTTACTGAAAATTTCAGGTTGTATTTAGAAATCTTAGTTTAAACTTCCCTTAAATTTTCCTTACTATACAAGTGAAACTGTTAAAGTTACGATCATAAAACTTAAACGACTTTTCATATCAGCTGCAACAACATATAAAGTGCTGAATACACTTTCAGATGAAATCACCGCGGCCAGAGAAAAAGTAGGAAGCATGGAGATACCTTTTATAGATCAAGCGAGAGTGAAGGTTAAACACGCGAGCAGTGCGTATGTGCGCGCGCCCAAGGCAATCAAGTTTCTTCCCAACACATCCAGGAGGTTACACCGCGAGGAATTCGACCTTGGGTGGGGAACGTCTTCGATCCAGTTTGACTGTTTTTTGTATCAACCGGGCGTGGTTCTTCCTTCTCCAGGCTCTGTTAACCAGAGCACTTCCTACTCGCTGGAGAAGTCCTAGTATAAAAGTCGGTCCAAATCCCAACTATCGATAGAAGCAGTCTTCGTCTCGAGCTGTCAACTCTTCCCCCAGCAATCTTCCGCGTGACAAAATGCTCAAAACAGTAAGTCTGACCTTCCAACATTTACTGACTCTGCCTAATCCAACTTTTCTAGTAATTAACTAAGATGCTAAACTTTAATTGCATGGATTAAAAGGTGATTGTTGCTTGCCTCGTGTCCATCGCCTTGGGCTCGGAGGAGATCTTCAGTTACGACGGGCAGGGCCATGCGCATAAACAGCTCGGAAGCGCCGGGACTGCTGTTACGGGAGAGTACTCGTAAGTTTGCTAACTAGTTACTATTTAACTAGCTTTGCTAATACTAGTTTATAGTCGTTATGTATGAATACTATTGGTTAGCAGAACTAGACTTTACTAATCCTAGTTTATGGTCGTTATGTATGAATACTATTGGTTAGCACAGCTAGACTTTGCTAATACTAGTTTATAGTCGATTATCTTGAAATACTGTTGGTTAGCAGAACTAGACTTTACTAATACTAGTTTATGGTAGATTATTTTGAAATACTATTGGTTAGGAGAACTAGACTTTGCTAATACTAGCTTATAGTCGTTATGTAGGAATACTATTGGTTAGCACAACTAGACTTTGCTAATACTAGTTTATAGTCGATTATCTAGTAATACTATTGGTTAGCAGAACTATACTTTCTTGATACTAGTTTATACTCGTTATGTAGGAATACTTTTGGTTAGCAGAACTAAACTTTACTGATACTAGTTTGTAGCCGATTATGTAGAAATAGTATTGGTTAGCAAAACCAGCACTGCTAAATCTGTGTAACTAGAACGTTATTACTAGTCGTTACTAACTTGATACAAGCTACTCTGCGAACAGTTTAGTTTACTAGCTATTGTTACGAAACCAAGTAAACTATAAAACTAGTGTTCCACAAGAATGTACTAGCTGTGTTCAGCTCGACTAGTTCATACTTGGTTTGAAATAGCAACTGCCAGTAAGCCTATCAGACATTAAAATTTCTAGTTCTAGTAACTTTGCTAGTCTTGCTCAATACGTTAGCTGCAACAACGCTGCTAAATGTGCTAACTATAGAAATTATAGCCTAGCTATCTAGCAAATCCTCTGCTAATCAAATCAACATTTATCAAACTTGGTACCCTAAGTTAGCAAGCCAATGCATTATTTACTAATTCTAGTTATTTCTGTAGCAAGTACTAACTTTGCTATTTGTACTCTGTGCCCTACTTGTGCTACTTGTGCTATTCGTGCCAACTCTGCTACCTTTACTACTCGTGCTATTAATCCTGTTAATTTTAGTACCTGTGCTACTTTTGCTGCTTCTGTCAGTTTAGCGAACTGTGCTAATCTATATCATTGTTCCAAACGGTACTACCTGTGCTAAAACGAATTTTGCTAATTGTCGTAGTTTTACAAATTTTAGTACTTTTGCTAGTATTGCTAGTATTGCTAGTATTGCTAATTTCGCTAATATTGCTATTTGACTACATTTACTAATTTTCTTAATTTTACTAATGTTAATACTTCTGCTATTAATGCTAGTTTAGCTAGTTTTTCTTATTTTCGTACATTTGCTAATTTTAATAGTTTTGCTAATTTTGCTAATTTACTAATTTTACTAATTTTGCTAATTTTGCTAATTTTGCTAATTTTTTTAATCTCGTATAGCTACACCGGCGATGACGGCAAAACCTACGTCGTCAAGTACATCGCCGATGAGAACGGCTACCGCGCTGAGGGCGACCACCTGCCCGTAGCTCCCAAGGCCGAAGCCGCACCTGCTGCTCCTGCCGCTGCTGCTGCTGATGATGAAGCTGCTGCTGCTCCAGTTGCCGTCAAGAGCTCCGAGACCCCGGCATCCACTTACTCCTTCGGATATCCTCAGTTCTACCAGCTCCCTTACTACCGCTTCGGCGCCCCAGCCCCAGCAGCTGCACCCTCCGCTGGATTCTCTTACGGCTACGGCTACTCTTACCCTACTGTCCCTTACCCTTACGTCTACAGATACTTTTAAATCAGACTCACTGCTGGGCATTAAATGTGTGGTGAATCGATGGTAAAAGGGCATTCATGGGTTTGAATTGTGTTGAAAACACATTGGCTCAACAGTTTTTATAAAAAAGAAGCAATACATTGTTATCGAAAAGCATGAAATGTTATTTAGTAAAATAGAATTTCGATAACAACTTCTACTAGGTACTAGGTACTAGTAAGGTAACTAGTACTAGGTACTCTAACCTGGTTTCGTAGAGACGAGAGCAGAATTTGGGAAGGGAAGGAAGTGATTCGCCTGTTACTTTCACAGTTTCTAAGATACAAAAGCCCAAAAACTGTCAAGTATAGTACTAAGACTACTTAATGTACTGTTTAAGTTTCGCTTGCATAGGACTGATGGTTTAGCCAGAATAAAATCGTAAAGTTTAGACATTACAACTGTACAGAATATCATTAAGCTAACATAACTGTAATAATAACTAATTAAATTTGCGTGTTATCTATGAATTACTATTAGCCGGAATAGTTTAGTCAACTAGTTTTGTATAATAAAGTAAATAGTACTTAATTTACGTCAAGGATTGCAAGGCGATGTTTCACTGTCATCTACTACATATCGATTAACGTTTAATTCCTTCAAAATTTACTTGAACTATAAATTATTATTGTTGATTCTACTACTGGGTTAATGCTGTTATTGAATAATTGAATTTTAGATTTAAAGTTCATTGGAAAAAAACGAAATAACTTTTCAAGGATATGAACCTTTTCATGAATTTTTATTTGTATTCCTGGAATCTCTAAAAGCTTTTAGAGCGTCCGTCAGTCAGTCAGAGTGCGGCTTCCTTTTTGTAGAATGTAATTAAGTTCTTTCGGGAGGTATGGTATCAGATCCTAACCGGACCCAGAATCCCATTTTAAGCTGACAATATCGATCTTTCTATACGTCTTTCTCTGTATCTATCTATCTATCTATCTATCTATCTATACATCCTTCATAGTCTATCAATCATCCGAGATAGTCTATCTATGTGGCTATCCATCTATCTGTCTATCTATCTATCCATCCATCTATCTATCTATCCATCCGTCATAGTCTATCATCCGAGATAATCTATCTATCTATCTATCTATCTATCTATCTATCCATCTATCCATCTATCTATATATCTATCCATCCGTCATAGTCTATCATCCGAGATAGTCTATCTATGTGGCTATCCATCTATCTGTCTATCTATCTATCCATCCATCTATCTATCTATCTATCCATCCGTCATAGTCTATCATCCGAGATAATCTATCTATCTATCTATCTATCTATCTATCTATCTATCCATCTATCCATCTATCTATATATCTATCCATCCGTCATAGTCTATCATCCGAGATAGTCTATCTATGTGGCTATCCATCTATCTGTCTATCTATCTATCCATCCATCTATCTATCTATCTATCCATCCGTCATAGTCTATCATCCGAGATAATCTATCTATCTATCTATCTATCTATCTATCTGTCCATCCATCTATCTGTGTATCTATCCATCCGTCATAGTCTATCATCCGAGATAGTCTACCTATGTGTCTGTCTATCTATCTTTCTATCTTTCTACCTATCTATATCTATCTATGTATCTACCTATACATCTATCTATCTATCTATCTTCTTTCATCTGTCTTCTTTCATCTATCTATTTATCTATCTATCTATCAACTAATGTACTTATCTGTCTATTTGTAGCAGTTGGGTTCTGGGGCCGGTTGGGATCTGGTAATATATGCTTTCGGGAGCGCTGTCGAAGGGCGTGATTCAGATTTTTCTCAAAGAGCAAAGATGCACTTGTTCTTTTACTTTCAATAGCTAAACAAGTTTCCTAACCTTGTCCTGGACGGGTCCTTCGCTTTTTAAGTTCGCGAGAACGCGTACATGACATTAATAGTAAATTTGGTTTTACCAAACGTACCGTGTATATTATAAATATACTGACTGGAACTGGATTCTTTTTTAAGCAGTAACTCGTTAATTAAAATAAGAAACATCTTTTATTCTTCATTTATATTACATATTTTATTAGTAACCAATCAAGTTTCACCAATGTAATTGTACCTGCGGATTCTGCAGTATTCGCATTAAGATGATAGATAGATAGATAGATAGATAGATAGATAGATAGATAGATAGATAGATAGATGGATATATAGATAGATAGATGGAT
>JAIQCU010001233.1:0-24189 GCA_022114935.1 Leptestheria dahalacensis | reverse complement strand
CGTGTAAAGTCAGCGATAAATCTGCCTATTGATGAAACGTATTGCCATTCCGTGATAATTGAGATAGTAAAAAAATTGTTTTTCCACCGTAGGTGTCACGAGGCAAGTCGTCCGAAAGCTTGCCGGCCGCTGCGAGCGTCTCGGAGGCAACACCGGTTAAAAGCAGCCAGGCTGCTGCCGATCTGCTCCTGCAGTGGATCGAACACTACGAGGAAGCCGTGACGAACCATTATTCGCCTGAGCTGCGCGCCCGCGTCGCCACTGTCCGACCGACCAGCTCTAACGTACCTTTTGTCGATGCGCAGTTCGTAGCACCTGCGGCGGACCATCCCGTCTATAAAGTTAGCAGTCAGCACGGCGGCTACAAGGTATAATGCCTTCTAGGTTTTACATAATGAACTTCTAGCGTCGTATTTTAAGGTTTTAACATTATTTTTGGTATGTTTAGTGAGTTCTGTTAAAAGTTAAATTCAGAATACTTGGCTGGTAATTGTGAAATCGCGAGTAAAATTAAATCGTGGTTCCTTTGGTACGGAAAACGTTACAACTCGTCTAATCTTCAACCTTTTTCAAATTAATCTGCGCCCGCGCAAAACTAGACGCTGGAAGCGTCAGAGCCCATTAGAGCCGGGGATCCAATCATCGAAGTGCGGGGCAAGTACATGTTAACCAATCAGCTGAGGCCTTACAAGACCGGGGACAGTGGGACCGGAGCCGCCATAAGACCCAGCCCGCATATAATCTACATTCAGCTGTACGGAAATTCCGATTCAGCCAGCCCGGCACCCGTCATCGACGTCTGTGTCGATGGCAGAAGTTACGGCAATGAGGCGCGTTTTGCCTGGCAATCGTGTCAACCCAATGCTGAGGTAACCGTTGTTCCCCAACTGTTTTTTAAGCAAAAAACTCATCCAAAATTTAATAGACTACAATAGCAATACTGTTTTAAAAATGATTATAAATAAATATGAATAATTCCAGTTTAAAAAAAATCTGATATAAATTTTGTTGTTGTTGAATTGGGTGGTTAAAATATATATTTTCCAATATAATATTATTCAGGTTAAGCTGAGCATCGAGAAAGGCTCAGTTCACTTGTACTTGGTGGCCAAGATGAATATCGCCGAGGGTGAGGAGATCTCCCTGCCTCACGAGACCAAAAACCCGCTGTCGTGCACCTTCGAAGGCTGTCCCTACCAGAATGCGCGAACGGTGCAGCGAGAATTTGCTAAAGGAGCAGCTGCTGCTGCGTCCGAGTAAGGATAACCTGAACTATCTTCTGTTACATTAACTTTAACAGATCAGTACAGCACAGCAATTATAATTTACTTCGATTAAGTTGATGAGTTTAGGATGCAGTAAATTGTCCTTGGGTTAAAATACAAAGTTAATTTAGAATAACTGGTATGTTACTTACTAAATTGAAGATTTTATAGAAAAAGACGCAGAAGAAGGACCAACTCGACGGCTGGCTCGGCTCCAGTGGCCGCCGCTGTTGCTACTCCGGTCACTACCCCGACTGCTGCAGAGTCTTCGCCTGCCGTAGCCGATGCCCCGGTCACTACTCCGCCGCCCAGGGTGAGACGGTCCTCGAGTTCGACCAATTCCCCGGCCAAGAGACAGCAGCGTTTGCCTTCGAAGACGGCCAACAGCGGAAGCGATGAGCAGCAAGGACCCGAGGGAGATGTCGCCTCCGACGAGAGGGCCGGGACCGATGCTGAGAGTAGCGCCAACAAAGACAAGAAGCTGGTGAGTTTTATCATCCTAGTGTATTTTGATACTCTTAACCCAGTTCTATACTTAGGATCTGGGTGAATCTCTGACAAGATTCCAAGTGAATTCTGCTCGTGTAATTATACTGGTGGCTCAATATCGTTTATTAGTATCTTTATCGTTACATTATTATACCCTATACCAGGTTTCCAACGTATAATATGTGAAGAAGAGTTTGAATCGTTATTGTACTAAACTTTAACGATTGATCTGTATTCGTAGTAGCGCGAGGAGCAAAAATTCCATGTGAATTCTATCAGTGTGTTTAATTTAACTCATCGTTGGTTTTGTTACACGTATCCCGACGTATTATGTTGATTATATCGTTGCTATTATATTGAAATTTGATGCCCGTTTTCCAGTGTATTAATAAGATAATAAAATATAAATCGTTATTTTATTCAATTAATGATATTACTTTATCATGACTAAAATTTTATCACCTTAGTCAACCATATCGCCTTATTATATATACATATTTTTTTTATAATTTCCCCTGTTACGATAAATTAAAATACAATATATTGTGTTCACAGTCCCGCGAGGAGCGAAAGATGGAGGCCATTATGAAGGCCTTCGAGCGGATGGAGAAAGCCGAGCAGCGCCGTCAAGAGGCCCTGGCCAAGCAGGCCCACCGCAAGGACCATCGCGACAGCAAGGAAGGCACCAACAGCGNTGCATAATTACGTAGTTGGTTTGATTAGTTAATTAATGGTTTATGTTGCAGCAAACGCGGCGGTCGCGTGCGGAGATCGAGCAGCAGCGGCAGCCTGCAGAAAACCAGGATGAGAGCCCTGTCGGGAGAAGTACAGTCGGGCCAATCGACAGCCGAGGATGAAAACCAAGACGATATTAACGATTACGCGTCGACCGCTTTCAGGTGTCCGAAGACGAAAAAGGTAAAAAGAACCTCGACTTGTCTTTAGGTACCTTACGATTAACATGGGGCGATCTGTTTTATGGCATAGCACGCTAAAGGTACAGACGAAGTGGTTTTGATTACCGCATAAAATCACCAAAAAATGGTTGCAATTTTAAACTATTTAACATTGGGGAGTATGGTTATTAATATCGATATGATATTGGTACTGGCATTGATATTGATTTTGATGTTAATGTTGATGTTGATTAGGGAGTTTCCCGGACCCAAAAAAAGGTATCCGGATTATCCGGATATCCGAGTCAAAATTAAAAAATCTTCGCATGCAGTGAAAGTCGTTCAAATAATTTAAGAACCGAGTAACTTAACCTCAACCTTAACCCCTACGCTTCCTAGGTTACCGAACAGTGACTCCACTTTTAACATAACTCGTGCACAGAAATGGTAGTTTTTCGGTGTTTTCAAATAAGTGTAGCAGTACAGGACAGAACGTACTAAAAAAAAGAAAAATGAAGAGGAAAGGACGACTTGGAAGAAAAAAGGAAAAGTGACAAATTGAGTAAATGGGAAGAGGTGAGAAAAAGCAACAATTGCGACCCTTAGAGAGAAGTTTGAAGTTTAAAGTTGAAGCACTGCTATCGAAGTAAAGTTTGAGTCAATTGCCTCCGCGCACTTTCAATGGGGGGAAGGGGGGCGGCATTAGCTGTGCTTACCCTGGGCGGCTGTACTACTCGTTACGGCACAGGTTGCATTTCGCAGGTTTTGCAAGGTTGATTGAGGTCAAGGTTAAGCGCTAAGCGGATTACGCACAGAAGGTCACTAAATTCGTCAAAAAACTTTCCAAAGTGAAAAAAACTCCACGTGGAGTATTAAGTGTGCAGATTCGAAGTGTATTCGGATCCAATTTTACTATCCGGATACTAACCATTATCCGGATAATCCGGATATCCGGGTATCCGGGAAACTCCCTAATGTTGATACCATACAAATAAATAAGTTTATATTTGATACTGCTTTGTAAACAGCTGAGCTTAATTTGATAACGAATTGATATTAGGCGATTGATGGATAACTCTCTGGTTATTTAAAATATCAATGTACTTTAGTTACTCAGGGAGGATTTCCGTGTTCGTTTGGGTTGCTAAATCTGATATTGAGGCGAGACAATTGAGATTCATTTTTAGAAAATGAATTGATATCCAGGAGATTAATTATTAGTTACTATTATAGACTAGCGACTAATTAAATCATGTAATTTTGAATCTGATTATTTAGTGATGGTTTTCCATGTTGGTTCAGGTTGCTAAACTTGGTACTGATTTGATGATAATTGAGTTTTTTAAACAGTAAAACTACATTCGAATGATCGAATCGACCGATATTATCGACCGAAGAAAAGCTTATTTTTTATATTTAGTAATTTAGGGTTTTTTTTCATGTTTGTTTGGGTAGCTAAAGATGCGTTTTGTTCTGTCGTCGAATAGGTCGTTTTCAGCACGTGGGTCGCCGACGCTGACGGCAATATCATGAAAGCAGACCAACAAGAGTCGGGCTCTTCACCGTCCGTCGCCGTACCGGTGTGTTACATGCGCAACCCCATTTCGCGCAGCCCAACCCGTAGCCAGCGTTCCAGTCTGCGGCCGCCCACACTGACGTCGCTTAAAACGACCGGCTCGGATTCTCCCGACGCTTTCGCCGGAGACAATGCGGGAGATGACGGTTGGACAGCAGCGCCTGCAGCCGGAAGCGCCGGCGGTTCGGCTAAGAAACGCTGGTTGCGACAAGCCATAAGCGAGGAGACGGAAACGGATCCCAGTGCCGGAAGTCAGGGAGCTGCTGCAACTGAGGCTCTGGATCACGTGACTCCTTTGAAGAAGCGCCGGTTTGCCAGGGCGTCGCTTTCATCCGAGACTTCGTTCACTCCGCCGTCGACTCCAACCCAGTTCTGCGGTTTCAACGAGGCCACTCCGCCGGAAGCCATGCCCTCCGCGTACGACAAAGTACGCGAAGCAGCCGAGGAGGAGCAGCTCACCAGCAGCCAGTCGACCACCCCGGAATGCGACGATCTACCGCCGGTCCACCACACGTCGGTGGAACAGCACCCGGAGGCGGAGATCGAGACGGTCGACGAGCAGGAGCTGCTGGATATTTCGCTGCCGGAAATGGAGGAAACTCCGGCTTTCCTTAACGGTTTTCACGGGCCCGTGTTCCTTACGCAACACGCACCCCTGGTGAAGGAACCGGAAGAGAGTCTCGAAGAAACTCGCAAACCCACGTGGGAATTTCGGGCACCCGACGCGCAGTTTATGAGGGCGAGGACCAACAGCGAAACGGGCGACTCGAATGCCGCCGAACAGCAGCACCAAAGCCCCGCCCCTGATGAAACTCCCAAACCAGCTAAGAGAAAGGTACATCCTCGATAAAGGTTGAAAATGTCATCATTTTTATAATTATAATTATAATTATTACAATGCAAGATGTAATTATTCTCTTTGTTTTATCCGAAGGAAGTTACCGGACCTAAGTCTTTTAGTATGACAGTTAATTTAATGTATTGTTTCTTTATATTTTGCTAAACTAGTTATCGATCCTGGAGTACCGCAAGAGACAGCAGCGGCTGCACAGCGAGGACAGCGACGGACCTCGCGACGACGGCAGCAGTAAACAAGGTGCCGGTTCACCTGGCGCCGAAAACGACGAAGATGCGACGAAGACAAGCCCGGAAGCCGGTGACTCTTCAGTTTAAAAACCTTATGATTCGTTTGGCGGAGAAACAACAAAATTGAAAAACCAAGTGGCCAACATTGATTTACACGTGAAACACACTATTGACTCATGGCTGACTGTTTTCCCTCTTTTTTTTCTCTTTATTCGGTGGATCAGCTCTCGCGTACTTTTTGTCGACGGCGTTATTGAAATGACTATTCGCTTTGTTTTCGGTTTTTTTTACGTTTCTCTTTATTCAAATGCGATACCCATGTTCTCCCCCTATTTTGATCTCTTGGCTTTTCCTCGCTTCGTTTTTTCTTGTTTCTTCCTCTTTTTCCTCTGGTGGGCGCTAATTGAATAAGTTTAATTCCCCCTCCCTTTAATTACAACTTGTTAACACAGGAGTGGGACTGGTTTTTTTCTAAGAAAACACAAACCTTGTTTGGTTTGACTGACATTGTCTGTTGTCGGCCTTGTGAACGGGTTGGCGATAGTTTGTACCTGCTTCATTTGCGGTTTCCTTCCAACCCGACTCCTCCTCCCCCTCCTCCCCAGTTTTGTCTATTTTTTTAAGTTTTTAAAAGGGAAAATTTTGAGATCCACTTCAACTGTATTAATTTAACTGTCGTGGCCATGTGTTGCAGAGCAGCATATTTTTTACTTGCGAGTGTGTGTGTGTGTGAAATATTGTACAGTTGATGTGCTTCACGTTGTTTTCGGTCGGGTCTTTAATTCATTATTAACCGAATATTATTCTCACTTTGGGTTTTTTCCCCCCTTTGTTTATTTACCTGGCGCAGATATGGACTAAAGAGAGAAATACCGCATACATACACAGAAATTCTTTGTATTCAAGTTGAACGTCTCATCGGTGTCTTGATCGGGTCTTAAGATTTGCGATCCTCTTCGTAAACTGAGATGATCTTCTCAACAATGGCCCAGATGGTATCTCGTTTAGCCTCCTTGTAGAGCGCCTGCGGGTGATACATAGATTATGCCGACGTTATTACCCAAATACTGTTATCCAGGTTTGAACTATACGCAAGTTTAGTAATTACCTCGTGCCACGGCTGCGGATCCTGTTCGGACGTACACGGGACCGAGACTCCGTAGACCTGCAGCGTCAAGAATATAACCGACAGGGCGATGCACTGTGGCTCGAAGTGGATGACGCTCTTTGAGTGATGATAGTCCTGCAAAACGGTCCAGCTTGTTTTCACGAGAGGCGATTTTGTCCACACGTCAGGGAGTATCCAGTTTTGCAGCGTCCTCAGGTACTGAAGAAGGTACTGTAACGACAAAGAGGGTTAACCTACCCCAAAACTCATTCCAAATGTGCCATTGCTTACAAAATGAGGAGTCTCGACAGCAGTTTTGAAGCTCAGTACTCGTAACACGAAAAGTTCTCCCTGGACAACGGAATCTCGCAAGGTCCAGAATTCTTCACTAAAGTCAAGAACCTCAGTGTCTCGGTTGAGTGTCCTGTGTGCGACATTGACAACATCTCGGATCTTGAGCAGCTCGTCATCCTGCTTACTGGCGATGTATAGGCACGTAATTGCAATCAACTGCAGAAAACGCCCATTAGTTTACCGCAACAGAAATCTGACGAATTAATTGTTTACATATGGGTCGTAGTTACTCTCGCTGACGTTGTCGTAGAAACGGTGGAACAATTGGGCGGCTTTCGCAATAGTCACAGGTTTGACGCTCAGTTTGACTCCTACAGTGAAACACTAAAGGTGAATTGCACTTTCAGTGGTTAAAATTATGCATGTTTACCACACTCAAATAAGAAGCGGGTGGCCAGATGGGCAGCAGCAGCCGGATGTGACACATTCTTGTACTGTATTGGTTGGAATGTTTTCTCGGGCGGGAAATTTGAAGTGTCGACTTCAATTAAGGGTCGGAACTTACTCGACGTGAGAAGATTGGCGGTAAAACTGGCGTCCATTTGCTTTTAAATCGAAGTCGGCGAGAACGACTGAACTCTGATGTCAACAAACAATCGCGTCCATGGGAACTCGGTATTTCACAACGCCACCTGGCGGTAGAAGTGAACACTACAACGAACAATTAGATTACCTTGCTGCTCGTAATATTGTTGATAAAATTGATTCAGAACAATGCAAAATGCATCAATTGGTGGCTTCAGAAAACACGATTACCGAAGATTATTTCTGTCATAGCCTCTTAGTTGTCGACAAATAAACATCCACAGCGTGAAAGTTACTTGTTTATTTATATATTATTTACATTAAGTTGGATTTCGTAGTTGCTTCAGTCACAGTCACGGAAGCTAGTTTGATACTACATGTTGAGCTACAAGATGCATCTTGTTTTACTTACAAATGGTCTAAGATCACAAGTGAATGAACGCAATGGTCATTCATTAAAACGGATACATTTCAAACAACAGTCCTCAAGGAAGGTTAAAATCGGTTACTTACTGAATAGTGAATACTGCCTCGCAGTTAACGTACGTATGGAACTATCATTGTTGACTATCCTTGCAGGGAATCGTGTTTACTTATAAACTGAGTACATCTGCAGCCAATATGCCTAAACATCGTACAACTAGCAGTATCACCAAGTTGCCTTACGTCCTTAATGTATGAAACGATCAAACTCTCAACATTTACTTAGTATTGAATGGCTTATGCCACGATATGTGATTCCGTTCAGTCGATTACAATCCAGTTGACGATGCTTGAAAAGTAAGCTATAGCATCTGGGTACTATACATTATTGTCGACGCATCAGGTACGTAATAAATGACGTTTAGAGGAGCCCCAGAGAGACAATCGATTAGTTTTGAAGGTACCAAGGCGGCCACTTGGATTTTGCACGGCTCTTCACCACAGCGCCGGCGCTTTGGAAAGTCGCGCAAGGGGGAAGCCGTCGACGCACAGCGGGCTGCAGAGCTTCTTCCCACATTACATTCTGGTCCATCAGTGCCATCTTGCATTTCACCCCCAAACGGCGCGGAATCTCATCCACTTGACGAGGTACAAACTCTTTAACTAACTCAACTAAAACGCTGTGATATCAAGACTCGCAGGGGTATCACACTCGAGTTCTAATTGGCTTTTGCCGCTGAAACAGCAACGGTTCGCTCTTATTTCATTAAGTAATACAAGTATTGATTTGGAGTGAACAAGTCCGTGATCAATACTGACGATTCCTGCTTCTCCCCGGGCTTTGTTAGAATAGCCCGCGGCTATAATCTGTAGCTGCGGACTTGTGCTACATGAAAACTAATCTATCACTTTCAACTGAACGTACTGCAAACTTGAATTATAGTAGCGCAGTAGTTGTACACTGCCCAAAATTTGGGCGAGTCTTGCAATACGCGTTCAGATTAAAAGCTGAAGAGTTCAGTAGCAGTACTGTGTTATCTAACTGTATACTATTCTCGGTATTCAGTTCAGTGTTTCGCTATCAGGACAAGAGTTCAGTTCAGTCATGCTGCTGTTACCGAACAAGAGAGAAATTTAAACAGATCTTAGACTTGCTTTCATCAGGGTTTGGTGACTGTATGGCGTTGTCGAGTAAAAATGCCGGATTGTGTGTTGATTTGTGCATTTTCAGATGTCCGTGGGCCAAGACAACCGATGGCAGAAGGATGCGGCTGACCAGAATTTCGACTATATGTTCAAGCTGCTGATCATCGGCAACAGCAGCGTGGGCAAGACTTCGTTCCTCTTCCGCTACGCTGACGATTCCTTCACGTCGGCCTTCGTCTCTACAGTCGGTATCGACTTCAAGGTCAAGACGGTGTTCCGCCAGGACAAACGAGTTAAACTTCAGATTTGGGTATTCTACTTTTACACCTACATGCCATCACGTGCCATGAGTCGATAGATAGATAGATAGATAGATAGATAGATAAGATACATAGATCAGATAGATAGAAGCCTAGAGCATGTATAGGAAGGGCAGAAGAATAGATAGATCGATGATGAGATGGAGAGACACAGATAGACAGATAGGTAAATGGATAGATAATAGATCGATGGAAAGATAGACAGATGGGTAGGAAATAGATAGACAGATAGACAGTAGCAAATATATAGATCCACGTAGAGACGGACGGACAGATGGTAAAAAGTAAGATAGGGCAGTTATAAAGACAGAGAGATAGACGGACAGATAGAAAGACGGTAAACAGACATCAGGTAGTCAGTTAGACTAACACATGTACAGGTAGATATGCGACAGGCAGATAGTTATAAACACACGCACATATCTACATGGATAGATAAATTCATGTTAATTATTGTTAAGTACCGAGCCCAAGTTGTTGTCAAAACACGTAAATGGCTACGCAAAGGTTCTCTCTATTCCCTGAGGACAAATTTAACCTCAGGCTTTGTACCTGAAGATGTCTGGAAAAAAGAGAGAATCATACTATTCAGTTGTTTGTCAAGGTTTTATCGTGTTAATCAATCTAACACTCCAATCAGAATCTTAAATTAAGGTTCATTGCAACAGTTATCAAACAAGGTTGTCCGATTACCAACAGACATACCAAGCCTTTGATATTTTAAGGATACGGCTGGACAGGAACGGTACAGAACGATCACCACAGCGTACTACCGAGGCGCCATGGGTTTCATTCTCATGTACGATATCACCAATGAAGAATCCTTCAACAGCGTTCAAGACTGGTAGGTTATTTATCATCCCATATCAATATATGAACATTATACATATATGCAATTAGTTCTAGTGTATGTACATACAATAACACGATAACACGAGATACTGTTATGAAGATGACGTAAGTTGTAATTGACTTGTATGATCACCAACACTTCAATTCTTTTTCAAATCTTCAACACTTCAAATTGGGCAATTATTTCACCAGGTGCACTCAGATCAAGACGTACTCGTGGGACAACGCTCAAGTGGTCCTCGTCGGCAACAAATGCGACATGGAAGATGAGCGTGTCATCTCTTACGAGAGAGGCAAGCAGCTGGCCGATCAGCTGGGACTCGAGTTTTTCGAAACGTCCGCCAAGGAAAACACTAATGTCAAGGTGAGTCTCTCCAGTTTCTACACGCACCCTGCACCCTGTCAACTTATCTAGTTTGATTAACTATAATTTGATTAACGCTGTCATTTCCCGTCCATTTTAGGGCGTCTTCGAGCGTCTCGTCGACATCATCTGCGACAGAATGTCGGAAAGCTTAGATTCCGACCTCAACAACATGGCCAACGCCTCAAAGGGGACTCGCCTCACCGACCAAAACGCTCAGGCTCCCAATTCAGCGGCCTGCAACTGCTGAACTCTGCACACACTGAAATCTAATTATGATTCAAACCATGAAACCGAATAACAACCAGCTAATAAGAAATCCTGCAACCAGATATTCCCTTGTTCGTGTTCCCATACCTTCTCCACTCGGAGGGAGACTCACTTAACAGAGCTTTTCCTTTCCTTTTTTTTAATTATTACGTACTGTATTGATGTTCTACAACGTACTATGAGAACGTAGAATACATATCGTGATTAAGTGTCGACCTTATGCAAATCTCCTCAGTTTTAAGTATCACAATGAACGATTTGGCCAGACAATTTTGGCTGCTAAAGTAAATATATAAAAATCGCAATCTTTAATAATTAAACTGAAAGCGTAAAACGAGAAATTCTATACTTCGTAGACTATTTTAGAGTTAATCTTGTCTTTCGATGGAAACTAGGGAAACATGCCGCTGTTGTTATTAAGGCAAGCTTCGACGTGATTGGTTATACCAGTCTCGCTGGTGAAAATCATGCTGCACAGGGGACATTCCAACTGGCGTTCTGGTTGTTTGGTCGGGGCAGACTGACCCAACTGCCGTCGCAGAAGACGAAGCTGCTGAGCCAGTTCGTCCTTCTCCGCTGCGAGTTGCTCCCGCGCTCGACGTTCGGCTTCAAAGTCGGCTGAATATACCTCGGCCTATTGAACAAATATAAAGTAGTTACGTTAACAGTGTCATGTTTTCCTCAGAACTACGTCGACGAGGTCAACTGTAATTTTTTCAAACCTGAGTTTTGTAAACAGAAGCGTTCTCAAGCTCGGCCTGCATGGCACGCAGCTGGCCCGACAGGTTCGCAATTTCTTTCTCCTTGGTTAACAGCAGTTCCTCGGCCGAGGCCACCCGGCCAGTCAGGGACGCGCATAGTTCATCAGCCTGTCTGTACAGCTCGGCATAGTTCGGGCAATCGGCTTTTAACGAGTTTCGGACGGACGAGAGCTCAGCCCACTGCTTGACGACATCCTCGTGACTGATGGTCAGCCGATTGAGTTGGTCCTGCGTCTCGTTAAGAAGTTTACGATTCTTCTCGCTCCGCTCGAACTCCTCGTGAAGCTTGGTCCGCAGGGCCTCGTTCTCCCTCTGCAGCTGGTTACTCAACGAGTCGTCGTCTCTGTCGGCCTGCGAGTAGCTCGGCGGATCGGCCTCGGGAATCTTGTTTGAGGGAGGCTGCTCGCTAATAACGATGAAACTGCCAAGCTCTGTGGATTCTGACGACATTGAAAGTTCCTGAAACGAATTAGAAAACACTGTTTAGTAATGAGCTACTTACGGCATCCAAGTTCTACTATACAGGTTGCACTGCATTGCTCAGGCTGTCCGTTTCAGTGTACTGAATACCGTTCTCCTCGAGGAGTTTCACCAGTCGCTCGTTCTGTCGCCTCAACTGTGTAAACAAAAATTGTACGCTGTACTCGGTTCGTTCTTATGCTACACTTGTTGCTATAGGCACCTTCGATACAAGCGTCTTAGCTCCAGAGCTTCTGCTGCGGTTCTCGTCCTGCAGTTTGGTGACCTCGGCCTGCCACTTCAGCATTGTTTCCTTCAGCTGGTTCAGATACAGATTGTTTTGCTGGAGAGTGCCTGCATGTAGATTAAACACACTTAAATCCCTTGCAAGTTAGATTAATGAATCGACAAAAACTCAACGACGGACGTATTATACAAACAACCAAACAAGAATAACGGTTCGAATTACTGCGCAGATTTGCATTCTCCTCCAGAAGTCGCTTCAGCCGGTTTTGCACGTCTTCAATGCTGCAGTAGGACGACGAGGGCGAACTACTCGACATGCTGACTGGCTCCATTGCACAGATATACAAGAGTGCGATTTCGAAATACAACCAGGATTTAATGCAGTAATATTGTAATTGCTATTAACATTAATAACAAGTGGAGAGGTCGAGGAGCCCTATTCTGAACTTGCCGTGTGTAACAAGGAGATTCACAAAAATAAGGATTTCGAGCGACTTTCACAGTCAACTGATGTGGTGACCGTGATGACTAACCTACCTAACCAACAGGGTCCGTTTTATTTTGGTGTGAATGCAGCGCCACCTAGCGGCAGCTTGAGGAAACACTTTATCCAATATACTTAAAAATACCCACGAAAATACCATAAGATTTGTCCCTTCGTAAGTAATTAGTTTCCGTCATCTAGTGGCAGTAAGAAAAAGAATATCTTTTTAAAAAATTTGATAAATCTATCCCTTCATTCTTAATTATACGTAGTTTTCTAAGGAAATTTCAATCAAAAGAATTCTTGGTATGAAATCCTCTATTTATTTATTTTAGCTTTTAAGTGTTGTGTACAATTAAAGGCGGCGATAACTTACTAAGGAATTTTTAATTAAATTACTCCTGATATAATAATAATTTGCAATGAGCTTTAAAAAAATTCTGCGAGCCATATTGAATGTGTTTATGCTAATAAGCCTTACCGATCCGGCCGTCCCTGATTGGTGCAGACAACTCCGCGACTTTTAACATGGGCTCTTATGGAGCTAAAATCTTCTTAACGCTTTTGCGCTGTAACGGCTTATTCTATCAAGAAACAAAGTACGTAGTTTGAATCTACGTGAAAAAAGCTCTTTTTTGTTGTACATTAAGTTCAAATAAACGTTTAAAATGAAGCTTAAAACCTTAACGCAAACAGTCGCGTTTCATGAAATCTCGCGTAGCCGCAGGGCCTTTAACGGCAATTTTGAACGTTGCAAACCTTCAATTGTAAATTGCGTGAGATAGACTTAACGTATAAAGAAAAGAATAGCAGATCTGGAATCCTCGTTTAATTTTGCGTGTTCCACATATAAAATAAGAGCTATTTACCTGAATCACAAAAACTAAATTTTTCAACGAGTTAGATACACCAAAAGAAAGCTTTTTAAAAGGCGATTCTAAAACTGTCCAGTTTTTTAAAATGTGACTAGTGGTTGTTGTGCAAAAGCGTTAAGAAGATTTTAGCTCCATAAGAGCCCATGTTAAAAGTCGCGCAGTTGTCTGCCCCAATCAGGGACGGCCGGATCGGTAAGGCTTATTCCGCTTTACAAATATTTGCGTTTCGTTGAATGTAATCCAGTGATTCAATATCGGTCCACGTGTGGTTCATTCCAGTTGCAATTCTTCATTGAATGCAATGATGTTAAATTCGTATTTGCTTGTAATTATAGCCACTTCAGTTATGTTACAGTATGAATGGCGGAATTTGTAATCAAACAATAGCAGTTCAACTACAATGATTCTAAAAACTGAGTTTGTATTTACGTAATTATTGCAAGTGCAACACCACATCCATTAGTGTAATCAAGCAATCTAATTTAGTTTAATATCCTCCTAGGTATGATTTATATCATCTTATGTTACGGGGAAAGCCACGGTACTGATTAACCGGCAATCTTCCGTAAACTTGCTACACAAGACGTGCAGACAAATGCCGTTTATTTATAGACAGACACGCTACATCTTTATAATATATCTCGCAATGTAATTGGGATGAAGGAAAACTGCTGAGATTAATTGTTGGGGCCTCGTTGAAGCTTCATGGAAATCGAGGCACTTGGGAAAAAATCCATTTTCAAGTCAATTAAAATATTAGACAATAACTTACTCGCCAATAACGTTCATCCGCAGTCAATTGAATCTGGACAAAGACGATTACAAGAACAGGATTGACACAGGAGGGATTTCTACAATAATTTCCCTCCGTTTTTTTCCATCTCTCTCTTTTAAAGGATCTACAAGTTATTATTTGTTGATTTAAAAAAAATATATAATTCTATCCGGATTTTTTTTTTGTTGAAATTAAAAGTCACAGTATTCTTCTTCGTTTGCGAAGACAAGTCCGCTCGTTATTTTCAGTCCTCTTGGAAAAAATAAGGTTCAGCACAAGATGCACTATTATCACGTGACTCGAGTTTTCGCCCTTCCATTGGTTAGCTTTGTTTACTTGACAGTCCCTTGGTCACATGTCCTTATCTGCTCATCGGGGAAGAGTAAAAGGTTGCCTGGCAAAAAATCAAATCCTTCTTATTATTGCAATATATATTATTTTTAATTCAATTATTTACATTCCAGCTTCAAAACCATAGTTAGTTTTAATACATGTCTATCTATCTACCTGTCTACCTGTCTATGTATCTATCTAGCTATCTCTCTATATCTATCTATTCTATTTATCTATCTATCTATCCGTCCACCTATTTAAAAACCTATTACCCTATTAAAGATCTTTCTGTCTGTCTGAAATTTTGATTATGCCAACAGCTTTTGATGAATTTGTTATTAATTGAGATTGTGA
Organism: Leptestheria dahalacensis; assembly: GCA_022114935.1. Taxonomy (NCBI): domain Eukaryota; kingdom Metazoa; phylum Arthropoda; class Branchiopoda; order Diplostraca; family Leptestheriidae; genus Leptestheria; species Leptestheria dahalacensis. The sequence continues at coordinate 9,228 of JAIQCU010001233.1, read as the reverse complement.
TGTTTCAGTGTTGTTGTTTTGTAAATACCTCAATTACTATCTTTTAAATTGCTATTTAATTTTCCCAAGTTTCGTTTCATTGGCTTCCCTCACCTCGTTACTGGTCGAAAGCTCGCCTGAGAATTCGTCATCGTCAGAGTCGTCCTCGCCCGAAGAATCCTGACCGCTGCTGCCTCCGTTTCCTGGACAATATCGAAACAACACGAAATCAATCATAATTCAGTTTCAGTATGACTTCAGTTGATTTCTGTTCATTTGTATTCCGGTTCAACCAAACCGTTAAACAAACGTCACTATGATTACCTCAGCAGGACACGGAATAACTTAGATACATATTTCGATTAATTTGTAATTTTAACAGCCCCATATAATTAAGTCCTTCCCCGAATTAAATTAATAAACATAAAGTTATAGTTTATTAAACAAAATGTATCTGTAATTAATCAACGACACAAATGATTCCTATACAACTGTGATTCTATCTGAAGTAACCAAAACCCGTTTCAGATATACACCTAATCATTATTCTCACTAATTAGATTAACTTTTAATTTAGACAGCCCGATTGAACCAAGTCTTTCACCAAAGTAAATCAACAAACACAAAGTTGACAGCTCAACTTTTAGCGACGTATCCACGTAATAAATAAACCGACATGCAAATCAACAATCAATCAAACACGTAAAAACCAACCCAACTATATCTACTATTTTCTGTCAAGTTGACACGTATATACAAATTCCAGCCTGGGTTCTGTAACTCTTCATGATATCTTTACTTTAACTTAATAACACTTGAAAAATACCGTTATAGCTGGTGTTCAAGCCGCCCTGATTCATCTTGGCTTTGGAGAGGACGTCATAGCAAGTGAGGCAGACGCGAAGCGGTTTCGAAGACTGCGTTGGCAGTAGATAGCGCTTGTTGGAGCAGGGTCCGCACACTACGGCGCCGCACTTGCGACAATGATGCTGAAAATTAAACAAAATTATACTTAAAATTTCTGATGACGATACTAGAGTTATAACGCTATAACAGTAGTTATACACAATATTCAAACTATTCAATTACCAACTTTTGGAGTTTATAATTTTTAGTTTGTGATAGTTGATGATTATAACAGAAATTGTTTCGAATACTCAAACTATCTTATAGGTTATCAGTCTAATAAAACAGCTAAACATATAATCATCTTTTGAATTGCTATATTAATACTGTAAAATTAAATGCTCGATTACTTGGTACTACAATGGCAGAGTCTGATTTTGGATCGGTTCTACATTGAATAGAAAATTGTGCTATCTTATTTTTGCATTAATTATTTAATAAGGTCATTAGGTTGCTGTTATGCGATTAGTAGAATTGAATTATAAGATGTTGGTTTTATGTACTCGTCTGTTGAGGACGGTGAACTGAGTCTTGTTGCAGTGCATGCAAACGGCGGCGTCCGAGTCGGGAACCCAAACTGCAGCGTGCTGCTCTAGCGGCTTCTTCCCACCTGCACATTTCAAGTAGCATTAGCCTCGTCACTTCATTTATTCTTCAATTACCGACTTCTTACTCTTATTAAATTAAGAAAAATTAAGTATTATCAAATTTTATCTAAACATTATTAATACTTGTTACAACTTTGATAGAATTTCAACGTCGAGATTGATACTGTAAAACTAGATATAAATAAACAATAAAATAATAAAAAGGAATACAGTATAATAATAATATAAATAATATAAAAAAGAAAAGGTCCGCGTGATTTTACTCTTCCGGAGGAGGTCTTCGACGCATTTGGTTATGTGTGCCATCCACTCGGCCTTTTCTGTGGCGGTAGCTGCGTACACGGCGAAGGATTTGGTGGCCGTGCAAATCAACCAACCGTTGCGATAAGCTGCAATCAACACAACTATTAGTCGAGTTACAGATAAAAACTGGAATAAGCAGCAAACTAATTCGTGTTAGTTCTTCAAACTTTCACATTCAAAAAAAGATGTATATATTACGTCCATCATCCTCCAGTGACTGCAACTTGACTTCCTCCAGTGGGATGATGTGTTGTTTGTTGTACTGTCCAGGGAACAAAGAATAGACGTAATCAATAGCATGTGAATTGGTTTAAATCTTTTTGCAAAAAAAGGGATGTTATTACAATAATATGTGAGAGAAACCTTTTTCTTGCTTATAATGATGTTCCCATAGACGAGAATATCGTTGAACAGGAAAAACTGCCGCGGTTTGGGTTTCTTTCGACACATTTTTGTCAAGACGCCTTCTCCGACAAGGACTCGGCCAGGAACGGTCAACGGCTGCAACGATATTGGAATCTAACCTTACTTGGATAACAGCTCGAGGATAAAACGACACGATACCTGTCCCGAGCTCCCGAAACAGCCTTCGACCATGGCGATTCTGCGGGCGTTTGCCTCGCTATTCACTGTAAAATCAAATTTTGGTGTCACAAGAAGATCGTAAAACTAGGCAAGGCGTAATATTTACGCGTATTTCTGACCATATATGGTAACGCACGAATGAATCATACCTTTCCTTTATTCAACGTACATGTATGTAAACAAAAGTTCATGCAGGCTTTAATAAAACAAATGGCGGTCGAAATATTAACTGAGCCCACTGCTTGAACACGGCATGCAGCTTTAATCTTCAATTTGAATCTAAACGCCTCTACAAAATCAACTTAATTTACAAGTACAAATGCAAATTTACCTAAACGGTCCACCATGTTGGTTCAAAGTCTCATTCAAGACTGTCAAAATTTACACCCCCTGAGGGCAGTAAGGGTCCCGGATACTGCAGTTGTTCGTTTCATTGTTTCTTTAACATTGTCCATACATCAGTAAAACATTCTAATAATAGCTATAATTAGCTTTAAATGAAGCTTATTAAATTTGATAATTTCTATTTATGGTTTGCAAGAAAACTAAGACATGAAAATAGAGATGTTGAACACGTAGTTCATTACTTGCTCACCGTGTGGCGCTCTAGACGATAGATTGCCATGGAAACGTAGAATACTTCCCTACTAAGGATAATTTTGAACCAAACTTTCTGTAATTCGGGATAATCTTTAACAATATTCTGAATTTAGATATTTAACATGAAAAGCCATCAAGTAAACGAGCAAATAAATTGTTATTACAAAACTGACGGTTGTTTAGATTGCCTTGATAAAGTACACTAGCCGACCTCTGAACCTAAGTCAAAGACATATTTATCCTTCAAGTACTTGTTGTATCATATTAAATATCGTATACCTATTTATAATTCCATTTGCTCTACACGTGGCAGACAACTGTGTGTGCAGAGTTTATGCGAAAATGATAAGTAAGATGAGATGATGAAAGCCCATATGTGATCCGTGAACGAGTGATACTGATAATGTGGTATGAATTTAGATATGGACTTTGAATTCATATTCCAGTGGCTTGCAAAAGACTAACGGTATCGCAAGATAAATGCAGACCTTTTAGTGTATGTTTCTTCCTATTTATGCTTACCAATAAAGCACAAACTATCTGGTACATAATGCGATTCATTCGTAAATATTAATTCAGTTTGATAACATACACAACCGCTTACGGGTTACGGGTCTATAACATCAAGTTGCACCGCTTGAGCATTTTGACCCTCAATATAAGAATTCTATTTACATTCCATCGTAACCATAGAAGAAGACATCACTAAATGAATACAATCAACAAGGTACTTCACAAATATTAAAATCAAAAATCATTTAACAGAAGAATATATCGTAAATTGCAGTTTTCGCAAATGTTACAGTTGCACTGTGGTGAAATACTTTCAAAATACGAGGTATCCTATTAAGTATTTACCATTACTTAATTTATTAATTATGAATATAAGTAATAAACAGTATTACTACTAATTACTGAGACACAAAATAAATGCCTAAAGCATATTTTATACTTTAAATTACTTTTAATGCTCGAAAATCACGCAAAATTTTATATCGATTACGAATCGGTTGTTATATCGATTAGAAAGCTGCTTTGTATACAGGCGTCGTAGCAGACGTCTTGGTGCATGTCAAAAATAATCGTTCTCCGCACCCTGTAGCAAAGAAACGATTACACGGCAGTTTTTATTTTTGTTTCAGGTCTGAGCAGTTGCTGATTATCACGTGGCAGCACGTTCAGTTAGTGCTGTGCGTGGTGCTGTGGCGCTAATATTCATATCTTGATATACTCCTTTACGCGAATTCACTTTAAAGTTTAAAAAAGTAAATTAACACAACCGTCAGGTATGGCGCCAGCGTTAAGTAAACTGGTTGAAAATCAACCAGTTTTGAGAAACTTGCTGAAAAGTCGCTTGGCTGTAAGCGCTTCAGGGCTGGTCGCGCTCTTGTGGCTGGCAAGTGTCCATCGCAACAGTCGCAGCAGGAGGTCTGTCGGTTATCCTTCACTGCGTCCGAAACAGAGTTAACTAATATCCTCTTTTACAGGGCACTAACGGCAGACAAGGCGAAATATGTCATCTCGGACGTGAGCATTGCAATGTTCTGTAGTAGAGGCGCAAGTTTACGTGTAACGAATTCGCTTGTTCTCGTAGAAATCCGGGAAAACGACTGAAAAGATCCAGGTGGACATGTCGTTCGTGCGAAAGGTTCTCGCCATCCTGAAGATCCTGGTCCCGGGAGTGTTTTCGTCGGAGATGGGTTATCTTCTCCTAGTGGCGGGCGCCCTGGTGTCTCGATCCATCTGCGATATCTGGATGATTCAGAACGGGACGGCCATCGAAAGGTATGCAGGTTTTGTCACAATCAATAGTCCAGTGTTCACCGTCTCATTTACAGTTCGATCATCGGTCGCGACGGGAGCCTGTTCATCAAGAACTTGGGCGACTTCTTAACAGCCATGCCAGTGGTGAGTATTATTTCAGTTAACCAATTAGCGTTAATCCCATGAATGTCCGTAAATCATACTGATAATTGAATTTTTTTCAACAGATCTCGGTGGTCAACAACCTGCTGAAGGTAAACAAGTATTATGATAATAGATAAAACAGTTCTGTTACTATATCCTCAATCAGCTCGGACTTGACGAACTGAAACTCCGCTTCCGCACGAGACTCAGTCACCATCTCTACGAAGAGTACCTGAAGTAAGCAGCTAGGCTTTCATGCCAGAAGTCCCCATTGATAATGTTATGATTTAGCTATTAAATACATAAGATACCATTATCGATTTTAAGATGTTACTGGTTGTTTTATTTATAAACAATTACATTAATACCGTTTTAAGTAGGTAAACAATAAAGATGATGATTGAATTATTTGTATTTCATTTAGGGGCTTCACCTACTACAAGATGAACAACTTGGACAATCGCATTTCCAACCCCGACCAACTACTGACGACCGACGTGGACCGCTTCTGCTCCAGTCTGGTCGAACTTTACTCCAACGTTAGCAAACCGCTCTTAGATATCGTTATCTACGTGCAGAGACTCTCGGCTGCTATCGGTGGTCAGGTACTAACATTCCCTCGTTACTAATTAACTTTAATTTATACATAATTGCTTTACAATGTAAGTTAATTAAAAAAATGCAAATCATATTAGAATTTTGATTGGTTTCAAAGGGCCCGAGTTTCATGCTGCTGTACTTGTTCATGTCCGGAGTGCTACTGACGCGTCTGCGACGCCCTGTGAGCAGAATGACCGTCACCGAACAGCGTCTGGAGGGCGAGTTCCGCTACATCAACTCGCGGCTCATCACCAACGCCGAGGAGATTGCCTTCTACCAGGGCAATCGACGCGAGAAAATCACCGTTTTGACCGCATTTCGACGTTTGGTATACCTTTATCATTGGTTTGCAGGGGACCTACTTCTGTATATTTAAGTATATGATACTACTTTAAGTTTGCTAAGGTAACAGTCTTGTTTACAGTTGTTGCTGTAAACAAGTTAAACGAGATCTGCAGTAGATATTGTATTATTGTTAACTTTTTTATTGGTGTTAATTTGTGTTACTTATTTGTATTCCTTAGTATTGGTATTACCTACTTTATTGGCTATTTATAATAACCATTTTTATTTCCTTATAATTCGGTTGGCTGTCACTGTGTTACTCGAAACATTGATACAATATCCACGTTTTATCCCTGTATGTTTTATCATTAAGTACCGTATTATGTGGCTTAGCTTCATTCGATACTTAATGTATTAAATAATAACGTCACCAACTGGTATTCACTGTAAACTATAACCTTAGTAGAAGAAACCTTAAAGTCAATAAGGAACTTGTTAACTTGAGGACGGGTTAATAGTTATATTTACTATTTTAATTTATATAAAAGTTTTATGTCTTGAAATTATAATCTTTTGTATATAGTATAGCTACGATTAGAGTTATAATTAGAACTGAAACTGAAGCCAGCTTGATATAGCTGTAGGGAGAGCCTGTTCTGCTGATTGAAGTTGATTTTTCTGTCTTTACAGGTGGACCACTTGAGGAGGTTTCTGGAATTCCGCTTCTCCATGGGCTTCATTGACAACATAGTAGCCAAATGTGCGCTTCCAATTTTAAGATCAATCATTTAATTACCAATAGTTTTATACAATTATTAAATCTGTATGTCGTAAATAATACGTGATACTTATATGATAATATATTGATAACATAATGATATGACTAATAAATAATAAGTAATATTTTATTCTTTCTAACCTTTTAATCAGGAATTATCAGAATTAATATTTTATCTTTTTGGGGGAGCTAGATCTGGCCACTGTGGTTGGATTCTTCGTTGTCAGCCGGCCGTTCTTCAGCACTACGCACGCTCTTTCCACAGCCAGTTCCAGTCAGCGATTAGAGGTTCTTTACGACTATTTTATTGCAATACCTCATCCTTAAACCGCAGTATTAGCATCATCAATAAACAGCGGATAAAGTTGTTATCTTAATGAATCGAGTAATTCAATGTTGGTTTTGTGTTTTTCGCAGGAATACTACAAAAGCGGTCGGATGCTGGTCAAGTTGGCGGAGGCCATCGGCCGTCTGGTGCTGGCCGGTCGAGAGCTCACCCGGTTGGCCGGATTCACCGCACGAGTCACCCAGCTGATGAAGGTGCTCAGCGACTTGAACAACGGTCGGTACGAGAGAACCATGGTTTCGTCCGAAGGAGAAGGTTCAACCGTCAGTCGACGTCCGTTGATTCCAGGCTCCGGGCTGATTATCAACAAGGACAATGTGATTCGGTTCGAGCATGTGCCTCTAGTGACTCCCAACGGGGACGTCCTTATCGAAGACTTGACTTTCGAAGTCCAGTCTGGAATGAATGTGCTCGTGTGCGGACCCAACGGGTGCGGCAAATCGTCGCTGTTCCGAATTCTTGGAGAGGTAATTTAAACATCAAAGTCGATTACGAAGCAAAGAGCAAATAGACTAAGACATATTTGTTTCCTTGTCGTTTTAGTTGTGGCCAATCTTTGGAGGAACTCTAACCAAGCCGGGTCCTGGAAAGCTATTCTACATTCCCCAGCGACCTTACATGACCTTGGGCACTCTACGGGACCAGGTGATCTACCCGGACACGTACGATCAGATGCGCCGCAAGGGTATCAGCGACGCCGATTTGATCCGCTATCTGGACCTGGTGAAACTGACGTACATTCAGGAACGCGAGGGTGGCTGGGACGCTGTCGCCGACTGGATGGACGTTCTCAGCGGAGGAGAAAAGCAGCGAATTGCCGTACGAGCAACCTTGAAGAGACTTTTTGCAAGCTGTCCCCAATTCACTGACTTTTCCTTTTCCCACAGATGGCTCGTTTGTTCTACCATAAACCGCAGTTCGCCATTCTGGATGAATGCACCTCGGCTGTCAGTGTCGACGTTGAAGGCCAGATGTACCAGTATTGCCGCGAGGCTGCAATCACGCTCTTCACCGTATCGCACCGTAAATCCCTATGGAAGCATCACGAAGTACTTGTTTTGTTTTTTTACTCGTCAATTTAACTTGATGTCAACTCAATTAACCCTGGTATCGTTTCGTTGCAGTACTACTTACATATGGACGGACGCGGCGCCTACGAATACAAGCCCATCGACGCAGAAACGGCAGAATTTGGGTCTTGAAAGCAAACATCTTACGACGGACTGGATTCAATAAATATAAGTTCGAAACACATAACATAATCTTGTAGTTTTAAGTAAAATGGGTTTACAGAGCATTTAGACGGTGTCGGGGTTATTGACGTAAAAGAGACATAGAAAAATGACTCGTGTTTGGTGAAATTTTGGCCCTGTGGAACATTGATTCCCCTTAATGGGGTCACCGAGTACGACAGTGTGTGTACCTTGTGGACAATGTTGAGATAATACAAATGAGCAAGTCGGTAATGACCTGAATAGCCACACTGTCTGAAAATGTGCATTGACTGTGGGAAATGCCTATTTGAACATTCGTTATGCAGAATGCTATTTACGCGTGGAATAAGTTTCAACCTTTAAATGGGTATGCCTCTTGAATAGTCAACAGATGAATGTCTTTGAATGAAATGAACGGTATCGATATAACAAATAAGAAAGCTGTTTTCCTATTGATATATACAATTAAAGGTTTGCCAATGAAACATGCGTTCAAGATATACCTTGTTACTCAATTGTCTCTTCCATGTTTATAACTAACATAACATAAAGTAATATAATATAAACTTAAATGTAAATTTAGTTTAGACGTGTTCTTCACGAGGTAACTCATATTAAACAAAACGTTGGATCGTCTTGGTGTGTTTTCTCGAGGAGTATCAGTTATATCGAAGTGTAATTTTGCAATTAACCGTCTAGCAGCATCGTTCTATTCAAATTACATGAATTTCTATTAAGTATAGCACAGATCTATTATTACTGGCAGTTACTGTATCATTGAAACTAGGATTTCAAAATAAGTAAATACCTTATTTACTGAGTAAACCAATATTCCCCAATGTCGTCAACTTCCAAGAGTTTCCACAAAGCCAAGGTCGCGCCACGACTAACGGGGGGTCAGGTCCAAGGTCATTCGAGTTCACGGAGAAAGGTTTTGAACGTCCTTGACCCAAGTTGTTTCAGAAAGTGATGTTTGGAATGCCGCTGTATTTCTGGAAAAAAATAATTAATTAAACAACATTCATGAACAGAGACAGCCAAGTTGATATACCTAAGCTATTGTTATTAACAAATCTATTCTTAATTAGTTATTATTAAACTGAGAATCGCTCTGGC